>CM033459.1:13912271-13957271 GCA_019425755.1 Amaranthus cruentus
ATCAACACTACACAGGGATTCCATGATGAAATCACAAAGTTCTACCAGAACCTCCAAGGTACTGAATCCAAGTATCTGGAGGGGATTGATAGAGTTACTATGAGAAATGGGCCCCAGATTGACAATGCTAATAGTCTGATGCTGATTCAAGGAGTGAGTGATGAAGAAATAAAAGAAGCGTTATTTGGCATGAATGATAATAAAGCGCCAGGGATTGATGGGTTCAATGCATGTTTTTTCAAGAAGGCTTGGGATATCATCAAAGAGGATCTAATCAGTGCCATCAAAGATTTCTTCGCCAATAACACTATGTTCCCCCCGCTCAATTGCACTTCTATTACTCTTATTCCAAAAGTAACTAATGCGAGTAAAGTGGGGGACTTCAGACCCATTGCCTGCTGCACTGTCATATACAAGATCATTTCTAGAATCCTAGCGAGTAGACTCCAGAAGGTAATGGGTAGAGTGATAGATCAAGCTCAATCAGGGTTTATTCCAAGAAGACAAATGGCAGACAATATTCTCCTTGCTGCAGAGATCATCAAAGGGTACTCTCGAAAAAACAACAGTCCGAGATGTATGATCAAGATGGACCTTAGGAAAGCGTATATCTCGGGGGTGGATAATCAGAGTAAAGACAGGCTTTTACATTTCCTCCAAATGGAAGAAGGCTCTTTCCCTTTCCGATACTTGGGGGTTCCCCTCCACTCCAAAAAGCTCAATTCCAGGGATTGTAGGCCGTTAGTTGAGAAAATTGTCGGGAGAATTGGTTACTGGTCTTCTCGCCTTCTATCCTATGCGAGGAGAATCCAGCAAGTGCGTTGCGTTATAGGGGGTATCCAAAACTTCTGGGCCCAAATCTTTTGCCTTCCAAAGAAGCTGATAAAGATGGTTGAGAATATCTGTAGATCCTTCATTTGGACGGGGAAAGAAGAGCTTTCCAAGAAAGCTGCAGTGGCTTGGAGCCAAATGACCTTGCCACTTTCACAGGGAGGCCTGAACCTGAAAGATATGTACACTTGGAACAAAGCAGCTCTTCTTAAGCACCTGTGGAATCTAGCACGTAAAAAAGACAACCTTTGGGTTAAATGGGTCCACAGCTACTACATGAAGAATCAAGAGATTAGTAATATGAGAGTTTCAATACATGCTTCATGGAGCTTCAAGAAGATCATCAAACAAAGAGACCTTGTGGACAGGCTAGGGGGCTGGGATAAATTCACAAAAGATTCCACTTTCACCATTGGAGGGGTTTACAACCGGCTTACTACAGATGCACCTAGAGTAGCATGGGGGAACATCATGATCAAGAATCATGCCAGTCCAAGCGCAAAGTTCATCACGTGGCCAGCGATCCAAGATAGGCTTGCAACTAAAGATAGAATCGGGAAATGGCTTAATATCACGGATGACAAGTGTGTTTTGTGTAATGGGATCAGAGAATCGGTTCAGCATCTCTTTTTTGAGTGTTAGAATGCTAGGGATATTCGGACAAGGTTGTTCAAGTTTCTTCCTTATAGCCTCGACGACCCAAACCTCCAAGCTGAAATTATCACGATGAACAAGATCAACAAGAAGAAAACTGATCGAGCAAAGCTGATAGTTGCATTATGGACAAAGATGATTTACAGCATCTAGAGACAGCGCAACAACAAGATCTTCGACAACCACAACCTCAGTCTGAAGGAGGTTCATGATCATATAGTCTTTAGAGTAGCTGGGAGGGTAAACAGTAGAATGAATGACATGCTTGTATCTAAGTAGTTGTCTTTTGTTGTTTTTGGGCTTTCGCTCCCTTTTTGTTGTGAGTGATAGCGTTTTGGTTCGGCCGGAGTTAATTTCGACCGAAGCGTTCCCTCAGATCTATTTTTGGTATATAATACAAATTAATTGGCAAATATATATATATATATATATATATATATATATATATATATATATATATATATATATATATATTAGCATCATGATGAACATATGTCCTGTCTAGTTAGTGTAGCTGCTAGGTTTTAATTTGTTCACACTTTGGTTACTTGAGACTGCCTTGTTGGCTATGAATTTTGGGGTGACAACCTTTTGAAGAAGTAGGTATAGGGGTAATGTCTCGGCCTACTAGCGTTCTCGATCGTTTCCTCAAATTAATAATTGAAAAACATAATTGTCATTATTCAATATCAAATTAATTAATTTCTGGAGGTGATATTATATCATGAGTATAAAGTGATTTTTCTACTAAAGTGTATTTTTTTCTTAAATTATTTTCAATATTAATTGTTTAACTAGATAGAGTTGGAATTACTTAATTTCCTGATGTTGGGAATTTTTCCCTTGTTTTTGTAGAATCCTAATTTTTGCAGGTTATTGGTCTTATTAGTTGTCATGTCTTAGTTTAAATTTCAATTCCAGTTGTAAGAATTCTGTAGTTGTCAAACTGCATTAAACTTGTTTTATAGTTGTTTTGCCATAGAGTATATTTATTTCTTAGAAATAGATGTGGCGGTAGCCCTCCCATGATTAGTATTTGATTCATGCGTCTCTTTAAAATTCTTTTTAAAATTGGACTTGAATATGGCGGTGTTACAATTTTCTAAAAAACCTATCATAATTGTGGTCTCTTATTAGTCTCAAAAGCCTACAAACCGTGCAGTCAGTCATATTTTCTCTACATCCTGATATATTATGCAACTACTAAGACAATTTATTTTCTCCATCGACAATCCAAGAGCAGCAATATGTTTCCTTATATCATAAAATAAGTACTTGTCATCCTATTTTCTTTTAGAAAAGCTTCCATTATCAATTGGAAAACGCATAATTCATTCGTCCATCATTAACTTTTGAGTACCTTTTTCACAACCAGGGTACGATGACAAGTTGAAAACACTCAACATATCGAACTATTATCTTAATTGCGAGTTCAAATTTTCTTCAACATGTAATAGTGAGTGTACATCATCATCAACATAGTCGAAATGTGGGAGAAAATAATGATGTGTTTTGAGAAAAGTACTCATAACTGCATTGTGTGATAATTGCACTATTTTGTTGTAACTCTTCATAAATCATCACCTTACTTGATCTAACTTTAGAATAATAATAAAGTTACTAATCTTAGTAGTTAATAACGAACCCCTTTTTCAACAAATGATGTATCATGACTTTTGGGCCTCTATTCTTCAGTTATCACACAGTTTACTTGGACATCATATTTTAGATTTTAGATTTTCTTTCTTTTAAAATTGAATAGGTTTTTCAATCTTAATAATATACACTCCTTTTGAACTGTCTTGTACATTAAACTTCTATCATTAACAAATTCATATTGCAGAAAAATTTAATTTTTAAAAAAAAGTTATGAAAAATAAATTAAATTTAGATGAAAGTCCATTGACTATATTTCCTACTTAACACTGCATTTTTTCAATTGGCATATTCACGGGTGAAAATTAGTTCTTTATATAATTGTTCTTACTTTTGATTTCTTAACTTAATGTTCTTATTTTGTTCTTAATATCTAAACTCATTATTTATGTATTTTTTTATTTTTCTTGCCATTTACCATATTTACAGTGTGGATCTTGCATCTAGGATAGAAGCATCGATGTCAATTTTTGAAGATTGAGTTTATTAATCTTGAATTCAAATTTCATTGTTAATATTATTTAGAAAAATTCTACCCGGTAAGCACAGGTTAAGAAAAACGCCTGTAATAACTAATCTTATTTTCTTTTCTACATGGTAAGCACCAATTGTTTCAAAACTAATTGCCGTAACTATATTGCACAAAAAAACGTTTAAAAACTGTTAAGTATTGCCCTTGTTTAATTCTTCATCAGCTTCTTCTCCTTTGCATCCATACCCACAAAACACTCCCACCCAAAGATGAAGAGAATTTAATTAAGGGCAATGAAATTGAAGAAAGGAAGAATCCTGATGAAGAACAAGGTGAAAAAGCTTATCTGAATAATTCCACACCAAGTGTTTGTGAAAATGAGCCTGTGAGGAAAAGAAAAAATACCTAGAAAGTAATTTCAATTAGACTATTAGAAAGTTTGACTAATAGTAATATAAATGAAAAGGAAGAAGAAAACCTAGATAAGAGAGAAATTAAAACTTCATAGCTAAGGCGTCGAAAAATTACAGAAAAAGGTGTCGCATTTATTCGCGGCTTTGATTTGTATGATAGCAAGAAAGTAGAGGGAAAGCGACGGAATTGTGTGGATAATGTGCAAGTGATTGCACATTTGAAAGATGTAATTGTAGAAGAAGATAGGATAGAGAAGGGTACAACTAGTGTGTGTGAAAGTAGTGTTCATGAGAAACAACCTAATGTTTCTTCTTTATCAACAGAAAAAAACTGATGGGAAGAAGAAAAAACAAAAATCTACTGATCACATTCTTGATGAGACAGTAGTAAGAATGACCAGGTTCAATTTTGATAGTTTTCAAAAATTCATTTACTTGCTATGTTTTGACCCTTTTTGTGTTCTTTTTTAGGGAATTAAGATCAATTTAAATACATGTCATCAATGTCATAATATTAATGCTTGTTCTGCTCATTGTTGTATTTCCATAGTTGCTTACTTGTTTATGCTTGAAAGTAAACATAATATTAAATTGCTACTCATTTCCGTATAATATAGAACACCTTTGTGTTATGTTTGGAAATGAGGATTTCATTTGAAAATATAGATTTGACTCAAAATTAGTGTTTGACAAATACTAGAATTTCAAAGTTGGATTTGAGTCAAATCCACAATTGTTATCAAAATGGTTTAAAGATGAGGATTTGAGAATAACCTCTCAAACCTTGTAATTCTCAAATTCTACATTCATGATTTCATAATTGAAATCATTAATTTGAAATGAAATGTTAGTTCCCAAACACAACCTTAATGTATTACGTATGTGGGCAGAGTATCCAGATATGGAATATACAAGTGAGCTTAGCACTCCATAGAGTAAAATGGAAGATGAAACTAGACTTTAATGAGGAAGATGAATATGACTTTTATAAGAATTTAAAAAGGGTAAAATTGTAATTTCTATATTTAACGATTTTTAAACATTTTTTGTGCAATATAGTTACGACAGTTAGTTTTGAAACAGTTGGTGCTTACTATGTAGAAAAGAAAATAAGATTAGTTATCACAGGCATTTTCCTTAACCTGATGCTTACTATGTAAAATTTCCTTATTATTTATATAACAAGATTTTCATACTTATTTTAACTTAGATTTAAAATAAAAGTAAGTTCAATTTTTATTAGTTTAATCAATATAACGAGAGATTGAGATATAAACTAATAAGATCTTAATCTAATTAGTTAAATTAAAAAATTAAGAGCTTGAAATTGACGTAGATCTCTTTGATTAAACTTTTGACCCTTTTTTGACCAAAGAGGTCTATGTTACCATTTTATAAATATTGGTTTAGCGCCTATCATGCAAATCGATCTAGTTTATAGAGATTAAGTAATACTTGAAGTTTATATTCAAATTAGGTAATTCTCAATATCCTAGACCTATTTCCAAAAAAAAAAAAAAAAAAAAAAAAATTCCTAGACCTTTTACCATAAAGTTATAATCATTTATGTTTGATTTTTCAGTAGCTTTTAGATATAGGTATCCCATCATATCTCAATTTTCCACTATGTGACATCTAGAATAGAGCTTAAATAATTCGTCTAATTTTCTTGCATTCGACCCATAAGCTATTCATACACCATGCAATAACTAAAACGTTCTATCAAGGTCAGTGATTGCACTCGAAAAAGATGTGTGAAAGTAAATTAAGATGATTTAAAAATGTACAAAAGAAGAGCACCAATGCATTGTGAGAAGGAAAAAAACAAAGTCAATTGAAAGAAAAGTTGTGGTAGACCTAAGATAATGTAAGAGAAGCAAATAAGGAATGGCATGAGCGAGTTAAACCTCCTTGAGGACTTGACTACATATATAAGTAGTTCAACACGTCAAATTCTTGTCTTCGATCATCGATATTATCTTTACCATGATTATTATTTTTGCCTACATATTTTTTTATCCATAGTTGTTGCTTTTATTATCTTGCTATTTTTCTTTCCTGTGGCGTGTACCGAGTTATTATATTCTTTTAGAGGTTAATCTCGAGCTGAGAGTGTCTCTTTTGATAATACAGTTTTATATTCAATTGGAAGGTTGTAATAGTATAGTATATTAGGTGCGATGATGATGTATTGATGATCAAATAGAAAAGGTTGAGGGAAGCCAATGTTAGCCACAATTCTATCTTAAAAATAAGATGTTAGCCACAAAGAAACGCACCGTGGGGCCAACAACTTAACGGTCGATAATGCAATCCAAAACCAAGCCAAACTCTCCAAACGGTGTCGTATTGAGTACAAGTACGCTTAGCTTAATCTTTCTATTGATGAGTTTCTGACAAAAATTCCATAGTCTCTGAGTTATCTTGCATTTGTATTGCAAGAAAATGAATTTACTTCATGCACCCATTAATCCTCCTAATCTTTGTTTTCAACCCTCAAACAATCTTCAACATAGAAATGGTAAGACAAACTTTCCTTTCAATTTCCAACCCTTATATTGATTTCTGCTGAAAATTTGCACTTTTTCTCAATTGATCTTGATAGCTAACTAACATGATGTGCATTTTTCTGATGATTTTATATATGCAGGATTAGCATTCAGTGGATTGTTTCAACAGCAAAGACAGTTAAAATCTACATGGGTATCTCATAATCAAGATAATTTGTGTTCAATTAAAGCAAAAGCTGCTTCTGTCGAAGGTATTTGAGTTCCTATCCTTTTGCAATCAAAATAGCCCCTTAATTTATATGGAAAATTTAGGAAAAAGTATTCACCTTTTCTAAAGTTGTAAAGATTTTTGATTTCTAGTGTTAGGAGTTTAGCACAGACACTATAATTTCAGGATAGTGGAAGAATAATCGCTCTGTAAGGTTATGCGGCTCTCAAAGTCCGTCTTAGATAAGAAACAAGAGTAGGCTAAGCAAACAATAATAAACCCATTTATAAGAGCCCAATACATCTAATACAACAAATTACAATAATCATCCCAACATCTTTTGAGGTGATAAATTGCAAGTAAATATTTCCTGCAGAGAATTTTGTTAGGTTGATGAACTGTTGATTGTCTAGCTTATTATGTGATGCTTGATGTTTTAGTGTTGATGAAAATGCCAGTGCATAAGGAAATTGGAGGTGTGGCATTAAACCAAAAAAGAAATTGAAATAAGGTAATGAAGGAGATAGGTTGTAACTTGTAAGTAATAGCTAGCTGTCCTGTGTTTTATAGTGAAAAGTATGGAACTTGGAAGTAAGGGAACCATGCATGAATGATTGCCACGATGTTATGTTCGTTTAACCTACACTTGTAATAGGTATAGAACAGTGAACCATCAATGCCCGTGATCTTTGTTTAACTTTAGATTTATAGATTATATGATTTTTGTTTATAAATTTGGACGAACATAATCATGTCCACCCATACATTCAACGATCGCTGGAAGAATGCATATATAAGATTTAGAACACTTCATGGGTGCACAATCTTTGCTAAGTTTAGTGTGGAGGTCAGAATTTCATCTAGCACATTTAGGGTTATGCGTTCAAGTCATATCAAAGGGCTTCCCTTGGTCCAAGGGCATATCGCAATGCCTTTTATATTGCATTACGTATTATTAATGCAATGTACAAAACTGAGAGGTAACTAAATAATAAATATATAATATTTAGGGATAGGTTCGATTATAGTGAAAAAATGCGATTACGGTCGCAATATTCCTTGAAATGGTCTAAATCGTTGGTTTTTTACGGCTTCATAACGCTGGAAACATCGGTTAGTTGAAAACCTTTACTACGTGATGCGAAGTGATGCGGCCTTGTTTTTGCACCGTTGTATAATGGACAAGATTATTGTTGTTGGTGGCTAGTGATTTCACACTCAGGTTGTTCTTATAGTATGGTGTAAGGGTGGGGGACTAGTTTATAGGCAATGCCGTAGGGGTTTATGCTTGATGATATCTTTTGAAAAGAAATTATTCCTTATTATTTTTGGGAGTCTCCCTATATCAATTGTATAGCTGGATTATGCGGTATCATAGTTATTTTGCAAAGGATTGCTAATAGAGATGAAAAAACGATTGTGTGAAGGTGGCTTTTGCATGGTGTTCTTGATTTTGGACGGCATAAGGCGTGTCATATTAAGTGATACTTTCATATTGAGCAGATGCGTTAGTTTGTTGAATTAAGTCATCTCAAGGTATTAGAACTTTGTACAACCTCATCCTCCAATTTATTGGTAATTCTTTTGTAGGTGCTATAAAGGTATCAAAATTCAATGTTCTGCAGTTAAGCCCTTTAAGGATTGTATTTGAGCGTAGTTTTGTATGGGGATTTAAGGCTTATTTCAATCTGCATGTTTGTGGGTTTTGAACCTCTTCTGCTACGCGGTTTTCAATTTGTTTTGGGTTTTTGGCATTTTTAGTTATGATTGTTTTATAGCTAAATTCTACTATTTTATGTAGCTTATTTTTATAAGTTTCTCCGAGATTTGATCCCAAATCCTAAGTACCTTTAAGGTTTGGCTTGTATGAGTGCATGAGGCTATGTCATTTAACATGTCTTTTGTTTGAGGCTTTGAGCTTTGTTTGAGGCTTTGAGCTTTGTTTTATAGCTAAATTCTACTATTTCAATCTTTTTATTTTCAGTAATTTTCTTTTTTATTTTTTCATTTTTTATTTTGTTGTTAAATAAAATTGTACATACGTTTCCCACGTTTCCAAAAATCTAAAGTTAACATTTCTCGTATTCGTTTCTGGTTCTCGTACCGAGTCAAATTTCGTTTCACTTAACATTGGTTGGAGCAAGTACCACTTTTCCCCAAATAAGGCCTTGGGTTTGATTCTCACCTAACCTTTCCTTTCTCTGAACATACCCTATAATCATAAAAAAAAAACCTAGTCAAGTCAACTAGTAATATACATCATTTTGTTTGCTTTATATTTTCAAAGCCCTGAGTACAACAACATCTGTACTTAAGATAAAAAATCTGTATCATCTGAAGTTTGAACAACTTCTACTTGAGTAATTAATTATCTCTCATAATTTCATTCTGTGTATCGCTTTCTTTTTTATTCAGCCGGGGCTCCAACTACTTCAACCACAACAGCAGAGAGTGATGTTCTCAATGCCTTATCTCAAATTATAGATCCCGACTTTGGGACCGACATTGTTTCTTGTGGCTTTGTGAAAGATCTACAAATCGATGAAGCTGTGGGAGAGGTCATTTACATGACAGTATTTCTATTTTCTGATGACTTATGACTATTACCCTCTAACTATAGTTATTGCGATTCAGGTGTCATTTCGCTTGGAGCTCACCACCCCAGCCTGTCCAGTAAAGGACATGGTAATGAAATTAGAACTATATCTTTATTTTTATTGATGTATGTTTCCCCCGGAAAAATAGATGACGAAATTTCAATGTTTCACTAACCTCATACTGACAATGCATTGATTTGGGGTGTATGAATCGGTTTTGTTCTTTTGCAGTTTGAGCAGGAAGCAAATGAGGTGGTGTTAGCACTGCCTTGGGTGAGGAAAGTGAATGTAACAATGTCGGCCCAACCAGCTAAACCAATTTTTGCAGGAGATCTTCCCAAGGGCTTGCAGACAATTTCAAATATTGTTGCTGTTTCTAGTTGTAAAGTAAGAGCTTGCTCTTCTTCTGTTAGCTTCATGTCTTAATTCAAAATCTGTTCATTCGCGGACTGTTTGGTTAATGGTACTAATTTGTGAATATGGAAATGATTTGTAGTGTAAATTTTCATGATATGTATCATGTCATTACCATGGTAATGAAAGTTTGATCATAAAAAAAGTTTTTTGTTCACAATTTTTCATTACCACCTAATACCACATGCTTAAGTGGTAATGCATTGGAATGAATTTTGTGAAGAAAATGAGTTTGTTGAAGGAGAATAAGTAGGTCAATAGATTTATCAAGAGATATTTTTACACTAACATTCCATTATAATTCCTACCATTTAGTATCAGTTACCAAACGGGCCGTCGAAAGATTTTGATGGCCACTGCTGAATTAAACTACTTATGGGATTCAAGATCTTTCTCATTGCTTGAAATTTACAGGGCGGTGTAGGTAAATCGACTGTTGCAGTAAATCTTGCTTACACTCTTGCCGGCATGGGTGCTAGGGTTGGAATTTTTGATGCGGATGTCTATGGTCCAAGTTTGCCAACTATGGTTTCACCAGAAAGTCGGCTGCTCGAAGTGGTAATAACAATGCCTTTCAACTTATCTTTCACTATTATTATCCAAAATGCTTGATGATGTTATATGATTACCAGAATCCCGAGACAAAAAGCATAATCCCAACCGAATACTTGGGTGTCAAACTGATATCATTTGGATTTGCTGGGCAAGGACGTGCAATTATGCGGGGTCCAATGGTTTCTGGGGTTATTAATCAGCTACTTACGACTACTGATTGGTATTTTTCTGTACTAAATCCAATGACTAATGCCTATGTCTACACTATTATCGCACCCTTCGTACTTTGAGTTTTCCATTAGAAATTACAGTATTTATATGAAAAAAATTAAGATTATGTTGATTTTTCAATCATAAAAATGCAGGGGAGAACTTGACTATCTTATTATTGACATGCCACCTGGGACTGGAGACATTCAGCTAACTTTATGCCAGGTTTTAGTTGCATGTGCTTATTCTAGACCCGAAAGAATTCTATGCCCTTGCAATTTCTTAGTTTTCTAGAACTTTCTTGTCAGGTTGTGCCGTTAACAGCAGCTGTTATTGTTACAACTCCGCAAAAGCTAGCATTCATCGATGTTGCTAAAGGCGTTCGCATGTTTTCTAAGCTCAAGGTTTGACTCTTTGGTGCTAAGTCCTACCACATGGTTGTTCATCATCTGCATCCTGTTGACATTGTTTGACGTGAGTCGACAAAATCGTTTCAGGTACCATGCGTTGCTGTTGTAGAGAATATGTGTCATTTCGACGCAGATGGAAAGCGCTATTATCCTTTTGGTAGAGGCTCAGGCTCTCAGGCATGCAGCTGATCTCAAGACTTTCTTGATTTTTCATCAATGGTTGATTATTGAGCTCCCTCTAATGCTCCCTCGATCCTTCAGCATGTTCGGGGAGAAGCTAACTTAGTCGTTGTCACCCTTGTTTTTGCAGGTCGTTAGTCAGTTTGGGATTCCTCATCTGTTTGAGCTTCCAATCAAGCCAGTTGTATGTTAACGAAATCTTTTACAGCATAAAACATGCCCATTATAATCATTTTAAAAAAACACAATCCGAATTCGTTATGTCTTTTGAGCCAATTCTTTTGATTCAAGACTTCGATCATGAATCATGCTAGCAAAATTTAGTCTTAATTTTGCATAGGAAAATCATTTTGGGTTTGCTTCCCCCATTCGTTACTAGCAGAGGCAGGTGTTTCAACTTTAAAAAAACTATGTTAATTAATATTTTACTTCTCTAGTTGTCTGCTTCGGGAGATAGTGGACAACCGGAAGTGGTAGCTGATCCACTGGGAGAGGTTGCCAATACATTTCAAGAGCTTGGAGTTTGTGTTGTACAGCAGTGTGCCAAGATTCGCCAACAAGGTGTGCACGGCGTATCTATTTGGTTTCTAAACATTAGATTAGATTGTCAATATTGAGTTTAACTTTTTGGGAAGAAAAGCTTTCATTTATCAATTAGTTGAAATTTGATGTTCTTATTTGCTTTAAGGAGAATTTTTTGTGTTTGTTGCCAGTATCAACTGCTATCAGCTATGATAAATCAATAAAGGCAATACGAGTGAAGGTACCTGATTCAGAGGAGGAGTTTCTTCTTCACCCTGCAACTGTAAGACGGAATGATCGATCTGCTCAGAGTGTGGTAAGATAATTAATATTTTTTTTTGGATTATAAGGTAGGCTGAGGGAATGGGAGGGATAGATGAAAATCGAACACAAGACCTTAAAGACCGATTCTCAGTTATACTTTATATATGTTTTCCTTATTGCAATAAAAGATTGCGGGCGAAATCAATTTAATTCAGTAGGACACCTAAAACCGCACTGTTAGTAGCGGTTCTACGTTGATCTGAAAAGGTTAGCTTTTGTTGAGCCAAACCTATGGAGGACAACATTGTGGGCGCAATAAAATCAATGTTGCTGCATTTTCGGATTTTTGAACAATTTCATCATTATTTAGGAAAAAAAAATCAAATTTGTTGTAGCAAAACTCTTTACTTATATATGCAAATTTGCAAATGAACATAGTTTGTCTTAAGCATCGCCATCAAACAAAAAAAGTCACAAGCATCATTTGCAGAAACAAAATAGGGGGGGATATGAGCATAGTGCAAAAAATGTGACAACAGTTGTGATTGTGATAATGGATATGGTGATATGGTAACGGCTGTGATGCAACATACACCTGGGAATAATCGGTATAATTTTTTGAAACCCTTACAACCGGCTGATGCGATGCGACCTTATTTTTGCACTATGGATACGAGGGAAGAAGATATTTTTCCTAATGTCCCAAAGTACCGTAAGATGAAGGACAGAGATACTCTTTTTAGCCCTCCTGAAGACTAAAACATTTTCCCGATTACTGAGTAGCCTGTTTGTTGCGTTTCTTTTTGCAGGATGAATGGACTGGGGAGCAAAAGTTGCAATACACTGATATCCCAGAAGACATCGAACCAGAAGAAATCCGACCAATGGGTAATTACGCTGTTGAAATAACATGGCCTGATGGGTTTAACCAGGTATTTTCAATTTATTTTCGGCTTCTTAATTGACAAATAGCATGTTAATTTCATGTCTTGATTGTTTGTTATAATGTAATGGTACAGATTGCTCCATATGATCAACTTCAGACCATCGAACGATTGATCGACATGCCTCAGCCTGTACATGCTTAAGCTTCAGAATTATACAAATTATCTCATTTAAACCATAGCTTTGAACAGAATTACAATTGTTTTGGAGTCCACAGATGATTAGGGTTCATTTGAGAAAAGAATATTGTACAAATCCTTAACTGTGGGACACTTTTGTGGATGTTGAAGTTCTCACAGAATAGTAGTAATACCAGATAGGCTTGTAAACTTGAGCGAGTACAAAACAGTGTAGAGCTACATGAGTATTTACAATTCAGTTTGTACTTCTACACCTCAGATTTGAAGTCAAGTTGTTGTCCAATTTTATTCCAAATAAGGGATCGCTTGGATTGAGTATAAATATTTAAGGGGTAAAAAAGTCAAACTAGTGAAATAAAGGTATGTAGAAGTATAAATGAAGTAATTGAAATACTTGTGAAAGATGTAGAATGAGAGTTAAGTAAAAAAGATGAAAAAATTGGATTATGGTTTCCCTCATTTGGAATAAATTATTCCCCGACCCTCCCCTAGGGTATATTTATAACCTCAATATTTACCGTCTAATCAATTCTTGCACCTTTCTAATAAGATGAATAAGTTATTTTATCCATTTTCATTACCTTCTAATCAATTCTTCCACCTTTCTATTAATTAAATTCCTTTAATCTTCTATTTAATCAACTTTATTTTATTACTTTGATTTTTATTTACCCCTTAAATTTACAATCAATCCAAGCCATCCCTAAAGATGAACCCAAATCCAGTTAAAGAAACGGATTAGTCTAGTAAAGACTATATGATTAAATTAGGTGCGATTAGCGATATTTTAGATAATAAATTAGCTTATATTCAAAATTATGATCGCTTGCACAATGCGTAATAAAATAATAATAATAATAATAATAATAATAATAATAATAATAATAATAATAATAATAATAATAATAATAATAATCCCTCCAATTATATTTAGATGTTTCATTTGCTTAAGCATGGTTATTAAGGGTGGTATGGGGTCTATTAAAAAGTGAGAAATTGAGGTATTTTAAATGATTATATTAATTGTAAAGATGGTAGTGGGGGTATTGTAAGTAGTAAAAGTGGGGGGTATTTTAGACATTACTTGTGTGAACATAAGGTATTTAGGTGAAAAAAGATTAACAAAAAAGGAAATGAGACAGTTGATATGAAGTTGCCAAATAAGGAATTGTGACAAGTAAATAGAATCGAAGGGAGTAATATTAATAGCAGGTGCTCTTTTGAGAGACCGTCTTTTGTAAAGTCTTTTGTAAAGACGACTCTCAAAAGTCTAGCGTAAATCTATATTTAGAGTTGTAAGAATATATATTTAGAATTAGACTGGACTTTTAAGAGTCGTCTTTACAAACTGAATTAGGACCTAGATCCATTAAAAAGAATTTAAGTTGGGTCCAATACGATTGTCTTCCCTAAGAAACTTTTAAATGATTAAGATTATTTATCAAAAAAAACCATACAATAAGATCATAATCAAGATTTTGAGGTTTGGGTTGTTCGCACTTTCTAAGTGCTAACAACTTCTTTTCTTAAAATCAACATGTTGATCCTGTTGACCTGTTCGTAATTACTAAGTGCGAACAAGCACTTGATTTTTTTTTTTACCAGCTTGCTTCTGTTCGCACTTAATAACTACGAATTGATCTGAACCTATACTCTGGGGTATTAGACGCTTATATCTAGAATAAGTTTGATTATGATCTTATTGCATGCTTTTTTTTGATAAATAATCTTATTCCTTTCAAGTTTTCTCTTCCCTAATGGAGAGTTTACAAGGGATAAATGGAGTGAATATTATCAAAACTATCAATACGTATACACAAATTCTTGACCACTTCGTCGCCTCCAAGAGGCAAAAGAAGTCCAACCTACACCTGATGTCCATAATCCAAAAGGAAGGAAAGTTTGTTACCTCCTACATTCAAAGATTCCATGAAGAAGTTCTGTCGATTCTGGGGACCACCGATGCCACCACGGTCCCTGCCCTTCTCAATTGCATAAGGACCTCGAAATTGAAATGGAAGTTGTTAGAGCATGACATCGCGACTTATTCGGAGGCTATGGATGTCGTGCAGAATACTCGACCAGTGCTGTCTTGATAGCAGAACGAGAAAGGCAACAATTGCCCGTGTATATATCAGCCACCATATTGCGGCTCTGAAGCCCGGTATCCGGCAATTGAAAAGTCAATATTCGTGTTGGTCGTGGCAAGTAGGAATTTGAAACCGTATTTCCAGTCTCACCCCATCATAGTTCGCACTTCTCAACCCATGAGAAAAGTGTTGGAGAGCAAAAATCAATCGTCCCGGGTAGCCGATTGGGCCAATCAGCTAGCTAACTACGGAATCGAGTTTGAACCCAGGACAGCCATCAAAGCTCAAGCGCTCGCGGACTTCATCTCTGAGATGACAGGGTCCTTGGAAGAGGTCCCTTCGGGGGACAATTGGAAATTATATGTCGATGGATCCTCAACACGAGACTGTTCTGGGGCCGGGCTACTAATCATATCACCTCATGGAGCGAGATTGGAACACGTCGTTCGATTTAATTTCACTGCCACTAACAATGAGGCCGAATATGAAGCCCTTCTGCTGGGGTTGGGTATGTGCTTAGCCTCGAGGGCTAAGAAAGTGGTAGCATACACGGACTCCCAGCTGATAGCCGGACAAGTGAGTGGGGAGTTCGAAGCAAGAGACGATAGTATGAAAATGTACCTTGCTAAGGTAAAGGAAGCAATTGAGAAGTTCGACTCTGTTGTTCTAAGTTACATCCCTACGTCGGAGAATGCTCAGGCCAATGCCCTTTCTAGGCTGGCCAGTTCGGCAATTAGTGATGAGCCTCGTAACATTGTCTGAGAGGTTCTGCCCTATCCCAGCATAAATGCCTTTGTGGGAGGAGTTAATCGAACCGATTCATGGATGGATCCTTACATTTCCCTACTGCGGGACGGCCAAGTCCCAGAAGACCCAGAGCTGGGACCGATCATTTTAAAGAAAGCCAAATGGTTCGAGTGGTATGACGGGGCTTTGTACAAAAAATCTTACACTCATCCCCTTCTTAAATGTGTCACACCCACGGAGGGGGACTATATCTTAAGAGAAATTCATGAAGGAGCCTTCGGAATTCATCAGGGCATTCGGACCATTATTGGTAAGGTCCTAAGAAGTGGGTATTACTGGCCAAGCTTGAAAGCCGACGCGGAGAAGCTGGTGAAAACTTGTGAGAAGTGTCAATTCTTCGGGGAAGTGCCTCGCCGGCCTTCCAATTACCTCTCCCCCATGCAAGCCCTCCTGCCCTTTGATAAATGGGGGATTGACCTCTTGGGACCTTTTCCACCCGCCGCTGGGCAACAAAGGTTCGTCCTCGTGGCAATAGACTACTTCACTTAGTACGTTGAAGCCGAGGCGTTGAGCTCGATCACGGATAAATAGGTTTGCCAGTTCCTTTGGAGGAATATCATCACTCGTTACGGGGTACCACAAGTTATCATATCTGACAATGGTAGGCAATTCAACAGCACCACAACAAAAGAATACTGCGCTCAATTCGACATTCAAACACGGTTTTCTTCAGTTTCTCGCCCTCAAACCAATGGACAAGTGGAATCAGAGAACAAGACTATTTTGAACGGTATTAAAAAGAAGCTTGAGGGAAGCCGTGGCAACTGGGTGGATGAATTGCCCGGGATCCTATGGGCCAGTCGAATTACTGTCAAAGAATCTACGGGCCACACCCTTTTCTCTCTGGTATTCGGCACCGAGGCTGTCCTCCCCGTCGAAGTAGGAATACCTTCGACCAGGGTCACGTACTATGATCAGTACAACAATGATGAAGATAAACCTGTCAACCTTGACTTGCTGCCAGAGACCAGAGGGAATGCATTTCTAAAGTCCATTGCCCAAAAGCAAAAGATGACAAGACAATTCAATAAGATGGTAAAGCCACGACAATTTCAAGTGGGAGATATGGTCTTAAGAAAAGTCGAGGCAACGGGTAAGATTACTGAAAAAGGGAAGCTCGGAAGGAATTGGGACGGACCCTTCAAAGTCACTCGTGTCGTTATGAGCTAGAAGAAAACGGCAAGCCTTTACCAAGGCCGTGGAATTCGGACCACCTGAAGAAGTTCTATGTTTAGATATGCCGAATCCAACACAAACTAGGGGCATAGGTATTATGTTAGTTTTTGAAAACTAAGTTCAGAAGGTATATCAATTTACAAAAGTTTGCATTGTATTCGCTAGCCATTTTTCAAGTTTTCAAATTTGCAATGTATTCGGCTTATCTAAGTGGTAGTGAAATTAATGAAGTTTGATTTTAGCTTGCCTTGCCGGCAAACAATACTCGGACAATTTTGCAAAAGCATTTAATAATCCAAGTTAGAACGAAAATCGTTAACTAGCCTAGCCGGCAGGACATGATCGGACACCATCAATAGGTGTAACTATTCAACCTGTATAGAGCAAGCAACTCACAATACCAAGAGCAAGAATAAAAATGGAAGTAAAATTACATTAACAATAAATCGGTTCAAAGACAAACAATTCAAAGGTCGTAGCCTTGTAATGTTAATAAAGGCCGTAGCCTCAAAAGTCATACAATCAAACAAAAAAAATAATAAAGCAGCAAGCCCTACTCGTCCCCTCCTTCTAAAAGCTCTTCGATGGAAAAGACAGGGTCCGGTAACTCTACTGGAGTCGGAGAAGAACGACCACCCATGGAAACAGCCGGTGAAGAACGACCACCGCTAGAAACAGCCGGTGACATCGGCATGGAAGGGAGCAGGGGGATGGCTTGAACAGGAGAGGCTTGGGGAGTTGGCGGCCTCGAAGGAATTGAGATGTCATAGTGAGCAAAATCGACATCAAACTTCTTCAGGAGCTCAGAAGGCAGCACCTCCTCCCAAGCAGCCTTTTCGGCTTCTTCTTCCTCATCAGTACCGAGGGCTTCCGTCTCCTTCATCTCCTCGGCAGCCTCTTGAACAGTCAAGTCGAACTCGTCTTCCTCGGCCTTAGATAGGGCCTCAAAATCTACCTTAGTCTCGGCCTTATCATTAGCATGCTGCAACATCAGCTCCTTGACGCATAGACCTTGACTAAAGGCGTCGGCACCCAGCTTGGCCACGAACTGCTGACCTTCACCGGTCCCCAGCCACACTTTCACTTTCTTCTTTTTCAAAGATAGCTGACGCTCACGCATAAGCACCGCCTCCTTAAGCAAACGGCACTTGCTGTGCATCTATTCCAAAGAGTGCCGGAGACCCTTGTTCTCCCGAGTTAGGTTCATAACTTGATCGTTCTTAACGATCAGTTTGCAGTTCAGCTCGTCGACCCTCTTTTGAGAAGCCTTAAGGTCCTCCTCCAATGTCTCTGACCCCATCGTCGTGGTGATCTCGTACTGAGTACGAATGTTCAGCTGCAAAAAACAAATTTTAGTATATGTTGAACAAAGTCAATAAAGGGAGAATGACTTGGACCTACCTCGGCCTGAAGAGCAAGAATCTCATTCGCCCTCGTCTTGGTAGGAATCGAAGCTAGCTGCTTCAAATCCATGTCAGACACCAGCTGCCCCATTGCCTTCCTCCAGCAGATCCTTAGATCCTTGGCGGACAAATCAGAGAAAGCCTGATCCGAGCAATGAACAACCCCCGTGTCTCGGCGGGTGATCTCGTACTCGGATCCTTCAGGAGTAGCAACCCCCTTCCCTTTGTCCTTCTCCCTCGACACCCCCGCAGCCTTCTTGCTCATGTCTCCCTTCGACAGGAGCGGCGTCTGTCGTTTAGCCGGCTGGGTCGAGGGAGAGCCAAAAGATCCCGCGGCTCCGCTAGAGACGAGATATGATTCCTCTGGCAGTCTCTTGTTCCTGCCATTCTGCACAAGGAAAAAATGAGACGAAGTATGAATTTAACTAAGACAAAGTGGAAATTTGGTAAGTCAATACCTTCGGTGGATCGGGAAGCGGCGTGTTTTCAATCAGAGCCCTTTTCTTTCGGGATTCGGCCGCCAGTTGGGCATAGCTCATGGAGTTCATGATTTCAGGGTACTTTTTCTCTAACTCCTCAAAAGCAACAACTGCAAACAGGAAAGATGAATTAGTCAACGGCCAGTAAGAAAATAAAAAGTAAAGGAGCCGAACTCACCCCTATGATATTTCGAACTAAGCCCTAGGGCCGATAGGAATAGTTCGTTTTCAAGATGTGCCCTATCTAAAACAAAATTTCTCTGTACGAAAATGGGCTTAAAGTCCCCTAACTCTACGTCCTTAGTTGCATGTTCTTTGACCAAAAATTCATCTAGATTGCACTGAGGAACATTATTGTTCAACTGAAGGTTCGGCTGCTCGTCATGACTCGTCTTAAACGACCATGGTTCGGCCCTGTACAAAAAAGACGAAATCATTCCGGAAGCGTTTCATGTTGTCCTTCAACTTATCTACAATCAAAAAGCCTGACCGGTGTTGGAAATTTACCCAGCCGGGGCCTTGCTTTGCCGAACACCTTCTTAACCTAAATATATACCTAAAAGCCGTACGGGTCGGCTCTACCCCGACCGTCGCACAAACTATAATAAACGCTACTATACATCCCCATCCATTGGGACAGAGTTCGGACACGGTTATGTTGTAGGCGTTTAGAACATCTACTGCGAAAGGATGGAGAGGGAACCTAAGTCCCGTCTCAATTGCATCCTTATAAATGGCGATGCACCCTTCGGGCACATCCAAGACACTCTCTCTCCCCCGAGGCTTCACCAAGGAATACCCATCGGGCAACGCCCAAGACTGCTTGATTAAAGACAAGTCCTTGTCCAAGGAAGCACTCCAACTCGGCCTAATGAATTAGTTGGCCGGCCCATTGCCCGCTCTATACCTCGGACCCTCATAGTGTGGGTTCTGACCCAAATCTATACTCCTTCCGGTAGAAGTAAGCGTCATTTCAATGGGAGCAGAAGGATACGGCATGTAAGAGGGGGGGACGATCATTATACCCTCTAAATGAGTAACATCTACATCAAATTTACCAGGGGCGAACGCAATAGTTGGTTCCCACGGGAGGGGGTGCAAGGTCTCCGGATAGCGAATTGGGGACTCCAGGCACGACTCGTTTATGTCATTTTCAGTTACGTATTTATACTTGGTCAAAAAATCAATTTCTATGTCACTATCGTCAAATTTAAAACAAGAAAAAGTGTAATCGGCCATTATTTTTGTACAAGACCGAAGGAAAGAACGTACTTGAAGATGGAAAGTCTCGAGAACTCGAAAGAAAGCACGAAAGTTTTTTTGGAATTCTTGAGAGAATCTTTGAAAAGCTCTGGCACAACTCCCATATTTATATGAAACAAAGTGAAACAGTACCTCTGGCACGATTACCAACGTGACGTGTAAGGTTTCAAGGAATGGATGGGACGTTTCAAGTATTCGGCTAAGAATAATACAAAAGGCCCGATTCCATACTAACCCTTAGCAAAGGAGCCGGACACCTCAGGAAGAGGTTAGCTCTCCCTATTCGGCCCCTCCCATGGATGGACTCCATAGGGGTCTGAATCCTTTCACACTTAGCTCATCAGCCTAAGTGTTCTTGGGGCTCATTAGCCCGCGCAGGAGCCGAACACCTCATGAAGAGGTTAACTCCCCCTATTCGGCCCCTTCCATGGATGGACTCCATAGGGGTCCGAATCAGCCCTCACAGGAGCCGAACACCTCATGAAGAGGTTAGCTCCCCCTATTCGGCCCCTTCCATGGATGGACTCCATAGGGGTCCGAATCCTTTCACACTTAGCTCATCAGCCTAAGTGTTCTTGGGGCTCATTAGCCCTCGCCGGAGCCGGACACCCCATGAAGGGAGGGTGCACCTATTCTACCTTGCATGTATTCGGACACCCCCTGAAGGGAGGATGCTCCTATTTGGCCTTGTATGTATTCGGACACCCCATGAAGGGAGGGTGCTCCTATTCGGCTTTGCACATATTCGGACACCCCCTGAAAGGAGGGTGCTCCTATTCGGTTTTGCATGTATTCGGACAACCCCTGAAGGGAGGGTGCTCCTATTCGGCCTTGCATGTATTCGGACACCTCATGAAGAGAGGGTGCTCCTATTCAGCCTTGCATGTATTCGGACACCCCATGAACAGTAAAACTTTGGCTATAAAAACTTTTGCAAATCTTCATTTCTCCTCATGGGTCATTTTCACAAAAGCTCTAGAGAGTTACAATGTCACTCATAGATGATGTTTAGTGAGTTGAAAAGGGGAATTTCCTCCTAATAGGCCAGATTCACCTTTTCTCCTCACTAACACCATAAATGAGTAACGGATTCGGCTAACAGCGCTTGCATCGTTCTTATCGATGTTGTCCTTGACCTGCGGAAGACTTTCTTCCTTCATGAACCAAACCCGAGTCCAAATGACGGCACAAATATGGATAACCTAGATAGTATGGACGTTCATGGGTTGGAGAGGACTAAAGAGGCCTCCATGATTCTAGTCATACTTAATCCCAACTAGTGCACGTGGAAACGAGACAACCAAGCGACCTCGTTATTTCGTTCTTTTCAGTTTAGCGTTTTCGTTTTTTATAACGTTACGTTTTTTTAGTGGAGCCATGTATTAAGGCTCATTTCTTGACTTTATATTGTTTTGTCCTATATGGGAGTCTTAGTATATAAGGCTTAGGCTTGTAAGAAAAACATGACACATTTGATTTTTAATAAAATTGAGGTATTTCAGAATATTGTTCTTTCACTTCACGGTTAAGAGGATCGAAAGCCAAGAAGTGTTCATCCTCTTTCAAGATCAAGAGTGAGCTTGCAAGGAAGGTGAGGGAAGAGGCCTTGATATCCAAGGGGTTCGGGGTCCTTCTCACGGCCAATCGACCTTCACGGTTGATTGTTCAAGACGGGTTCAAGGTAGGTTCGACATAGACCCAGTGCCGGCTGATTTCGTGGGTTCTTGGGTGAACCATCATAACCGCCATCCCCTCCACTTGTGCAGATAACCACTTCTCAATCTTCATGTATCAATGTGGGATAAATTTCCAAATTATTAAGAGTAGTAATTCTTAAAATTTTTGATTCTCACAGTGATTTTTTTATTAAATTTTTTAATAATAAAATATATTAGCTCAAGTATAAGTATGCTTTTATAATTCTCAATGACTTATAAACATGATGGACGATATAGGTAAAATATGAATATGCTTTTATAATTCTATAAAACAGGACATTACTTATCATTTATTATGGGACAAAATTAAACCCTAAAAGAAAAATTGTTGATCTTGATTTCTTGTAGAGTCCCACATTGAATTTCTTTTATTAAATTTATAATTATAAAAATACTTTAAATATCGAGTTTCGGTTATTAAACTTTGACCTATCATTGATTTATATTCTATTATATTATTGTTCATTGGTTTATGTAAGAACAATTATAAAATTCAAACACGTGACTCTCTAAAAATATTCAATCCGAGGTTAGCTCAAGAGATATCATGATCATTTTATTTACGAAAAAAATTAAAAATATATAATTAATAAAACCGGATACCGGATACCCGATTTCCAAAATATTGCGACCCGAATCCGGATCCGATATTCCGTTTTGAAACTGGGTACCCAATCTGGATTATTCGGCTTGTGAAAACGGGTAAATTATCCGATTTTAGAAACCGGATAGGTTATTTCGGACCGGGTCATTATGAACACCCCTAATTACATACTTCCTCCATTACATTTTACTTGCAACACTTACCGTTTTTGAAAGTTTCATATAACTTGCAACATTACTATTTTTGGCAAAAATAATCTACTTATTTTATCCTCACTTTATTCCTACCCCACTATCACCATCAATCATACATCATCCCATTAATTATTTAATATACCCACAAGTCACAACCACTATCTATTTATAATATTTTTTTATTTCTACTCCACATATCACCATCAATCATACATCATCCCTACTTTTACCATACTGATTTGACGGCCCTTAAAAAATGTGTCAAACCCAATGGTGCAACTAAAACGGAACAGAGAAAGGATGTAGCATGTACAATCTTCTAATGGGGCACATCACTTGTATATCTCATAATCATCAAACTATTGGTGACATGAAAATAGAAACGATAATTTAACGTTACGTTTACAACGTCTATTTTTTTTAAAAAAAATGAGCATCACATTAATCTTGATAAGGTACATATCTCCTAAACATAGTCGCAATGAGTATGTATCTATCCTTTTTTTAGCGCATAATTAAAAAACTGATTAATGTCATTTTTACCTATCTTAACTATTTTTTAAGACACACAGCATGGTCAAATTAATCTATGCTCAAATTTTGAAGGAAAAATATTATGAAAAATATCGTTACAAAGTTAGAAGTCATAATCTATTGGATCAATCCGAACCGATCCAAGACCCAAAATAACCTGACTTGAAAACAATCCGGCTTGTGAACGATCCGACCAAAAAATAATCCGATTGAAATTGGTCCAATTCAAAATCCGTCCGATCAACCGTTTTCCAAGTCTAGTTATGCATTTAGGTTTGATCAATAGTAGAGACAAAGTTGGTCGTAGAAGTCTTAAAATTTAAGCATTAAAAAAAACTGTAGGAAGGTGTACAAGTACATCTAGTCATCTACTTATTAGTTAAATGGGCATATCAAACATTAACTGAAGGAGTTTATAAGCAACCGCCCTTTAAATGAACCTACCTAACTAACTGCAACACATCAATTGCGGCAGCTAGTCCTGAAAAGGATAAATTACCTATGTATAACATGGATGAATAAATCATTGATTAAATCTTTAGTCCTATTAGCTTTTTATATTTTTTTCCGAATGCCTTTTTCATTTGTACATAAACTTTTCTCCAAACTTTTGGTCCTTCAAATCTTAGAGTATAATGTTCTAGAGGCAAAGGCCATGTTTGTAGATTTAATAGAAAATATTGTGAGATAATATTTACAACTAATGTATGCACGATGTTTTGAACATCTACTTATATAAATATATGATATTAAAAAAAATAAATGTGAGATATATTATGTAGCAAACATTCAATTTTGACAGTTATATGTATAAATTAACTCTGTAATTTTGGAAAGGAAAAATTACCATGAATAATACAACCTTTTGTTAATTTCCCTACAATAATACAAACTTTTAATTAACCATGAATAATACCAACTTTGGGGGGTTTTTTCCTAGAATAATACCAACTTTAGTTTATTAACTAATTTACTAAATGTTATTGTCATATAATCACCTATAGTTTGATTTTTAACATATTAAGTATACTATATGGAAACACCCCCATATCATCTTTTTTGTTCTTCCACTTTGGGTTTTTCACAAATATTATGGTAGATAGAATCTTTGGGTTGTAGTAGTATTACTTTAATTAAATAGTGGAGTAATGATTGTATTGGAAGAATAAGAGAAAAAATAATTAAATAGTATTGTGAAGTAATGATTGTATTGGAAGGATGAGAGAGAAAATAATTAAATAGTAATATGAAGTAAGGAAAGTGGGGTTTGAAAGGGTAAAAGTGGGATAGAAACTTTTCAAAAATAGAAAGTATTCTAAAGTGGAAGACCTTTTAAAACTATCCGTTATAGTAAGGTGGAAGAACTTAAAAGAATGGAGGGAATATTATTCATGGTTAATCAAAAGTTCGTATTATTGTAGGGAAATAAGTAAAAAGTTGTATTATTCCTTGTAATTTTTCCTTTTGGAAATTGTCATAATATATTATGCAATATATAATATTCTCTAATTTGTTGAATTTAACAATAAATAAATAGTCAAAGATAATTTAATGGTAGAGATATTAATCAAGATGAAATGTCATGTCATTTTTCTTTTGGCAATAAATGGGTTTCATTTGGCAAACTCTTTTTACTTGTGACACTTAGAATTATTCAAACCTTTTAGTATGATTAGTTTCAGGAATACTAATTTATTTATCTATACAATATACAAATAAAGAAACAATTTGGACACATGTCGACTTTATGATAAAAAAATTCTACTTTTTTCGTGTTCAAATTAGACAAATATTTTTTAGCATATCATGCAATATCTTTATGATTAGATTCATTTAATTGATTAGTTACAAAAGATTTTAGAATCTATACAATATACAAATGAATAAACAATTTGGATACATGCCAACTTTATGATAAAAAAATTTCCACTCTTCTCATGTTCTAATCAGGAAAATAATTTTTAGTATATCATGCTATATCTTTATGATTAGACTCATTTTATTGATTAGTTACAAAAGATTTTAGATTTATACCTCATTTACTAAATTTTTAGTATATCAATCAATTAAGATATATAGTACACCTATTTTTAATTATAATGGATAATTATCGGATAACCTATTATTTATTTATATAAAAAATTATTTTCATTTAAATATTTGTGTAATAAATTAAGAAAAGAAAATGATTTTGAAGTATTTTTCACTACAACATAATTTGCTTTTAGTGGGATATATTTAGCGACATTTAATTTAAATGTCACTATTTCAAATTTCTTATAGTGTATATAGAGGATTTAGTGACATTTATTATACCCTTTAGCAGCATATTAAAAAGTCACACTAAAGCTTTTAGCGAGATAGGATCTAGTGACATTTCTCACAAATGCCACTATAAACTATAGTGACAATTACAAATGCCACTATAGACCAAATTAAGTGTCGCTGAATCACTTTATGGTGGAACTTAAAATAAAAGTCAATAATTATTACAATAAAAATATGAATTAGTAGCATTTTTTTAATGCCACTAAATCCAATGTCGCTAAAAGCTAAATTTGTTGTAGTGTTTATAGATAATCCTATATATACTTATATGGATATAAAACTACACAAATCAAATAGTTTACACATTAATTATATGTAAAGATTTAGGATAAGATATCAATGAAATAAATTTAAAATGATAATTCTATCACTTATGTTTGAAAATTTTATAGTACATGAATAAATAAATTAGGTTATATGTTAATCATTTTAGTAAAAAAAAAATTTCTGTAAGGTGAAAATTTATTTTAAGATTTTACAAAGACATTGAACATTTAAATTATTTTTTGTGTTAGAATTTTTTATTGTTTTATGTAATTATTTAAAATATATATTGTTTAGTTCATGATTTTATGATTATGTTTTACAACAACTATTAATGCTTTTACAATTCTTAAAATAAATCAATTTATAGTTTTAATATGATTTAGGAGCCATATAATAATTTAATTACATATATATGATTAGTAATTTTTATTTAAATAATTCATAAACAATGCTTGACACAAAGAGTCTATATCTAGTTTCGAATAACACAAAATCTTAACATTTAATTTGATTTATAAATTGATGTAGTAGTCCGCATCCTTATTTTGACTTTTAATTTAGTGTGTGTTAGTGTAGGTTATGTGTCATCGCTTTCATATCTTAATTCATGAACTATAATTTACTCGAGTCATCAGTATTTCTTGAAGGCCTTGCACTGCTAGGCTGCTATGCCTTGTACTGTTGTGATGTTTTGTCTCATCTCTTTGTTACTCTTGCTCTAACTAAAAATACTAGTATAGAATCCCGTACAATGCACGGTTTTTTAGCATGGGTATGTATAAATACATATATTAATTAAAAAAATAAAGTATGAAATATTATGTAGTAAATTACTCAATTTTGACAATATATGTATAAATTAAATTTATAATTTTAGAAATTGTCTAGAATTTATGATGCGGTATATATAGGCATATAGCAATTAATTAATTTGATTATTTCATGTGAGAAATCTTTGAAAGGGTGCCCCATGAAATTTTTATTCTTGTAGTTAATAGTATAATTGGTAGATTTATTTTAGTTTAATAAATTAAAATTAACTTTACCTTAATTAGTTAATTAATATAGCAATTAATTAATCATATTATCAATAAATATAGCAATAATCCAAAGATTATTCCATGTGGCAAATCATTGTGAGCATGCCACATGAAAATTTCCAATTCTTTTAGTTTATAGTTAGTTTATAGTATGATATGATAGTATGATTCCATGTGGCAAATTATTGTGAGCATGCCACATGAAATTTTCCAATTCTTTTAGTTTATAGTATGATGTATAGTATGATTCCACGTGGCAAATTATTATGAGCATGCCACATGAAATTTTCCAATTTTTTTAGTTTATAGTATGATAGTATAATGTGCATCATTCAAAATGAATCTCTAAATTATGAAGGTAAAAGTTAATTGAAATTTAGTATTTCCTAGTCCCTTCTATCGTATCATCATATCATCATACAATCATACAATACTATAAAAGTCTTGGAAAATTTCAAGTGTCATTATTTAAAGAGGCATGAAAATATTTATCAAATTTGGAATCATACAATATTATAAAAGTCTTGGAAAATTTTAAGTGTCATCATTTCAAGAGGCATGAAAATATTTATCAAATTTGGAATCTAATATTTTTGTTTAAGTTTGAAACTAAATTAGGTAAAATATTTATATGATATACTTCCTCCGTTCCGAAATACTCGCTAAATTTCGATTTTGTGCACTATTCATCGTTCAAGCTTATTTTACATATTGCGACTAATGTGTAAGTAAAAATATAGTCAAGTGGGATCTTGTTTGAATCGTCTAATCGCATACTTTCATAATATTAAATTTTTATAATTTTTAGATAAGTGTAGTTTAAGATATTAATAATCAAAATTGTGCATTGGATTGCGTAAAAAAGTGAAATGTAGCAAGTATTATGGAACGGAGGAAGTACTAAGTTATGTATCAGATAAATAATAAAAATAAACATCAGTATTTATGTTTTGATTTAAATAATCATGAATTTGGTAAATTTAAGAACGATAGTATACAGTACTTACATTATTATTTGAAATTGTATTTATATATATTTGAAAGAGGCATGTTTCTATACTAGTTTAACATATTAGTCTTATTTACTTTTTGTCACTACTTTTAATTTGAATTTTATTCTTAATCAATAAGTTACAAGATAATCATAAGAGATTTTTTTTATTCGTCTCAATACAAGTATTATTAATATCAACTTTTTATATTTTTTAATAAAAAATAATTAGAAATATTAAAGGTTAAAATGTTGTCTTGGCTATTGTGAAAAACTAAATGAGACTAATGAGTTGAATAACAGAATAGGATGCAGTGTTAATCAAGCAAAGCTCACTTATAGACCCAACTAAAACTTTTTGCAAATGAGCTTAGTGATGAATTGTACTAATATATAAAGTAACAAATATCAGATATAAAACTTAAAATAAATTAACCAAAATAAGTTTTGCTTGCTTAGATTTTTAGGAGTATATCATTAGGGAACTTAATTAGATGATACAAATCAAGTGAGATCTTACAATAGACAAAGAAAAAATTATGGTTCTTATTTTTACACATTGATTATTGAATTGAATAAAAAAACATAAAAATAAAATATACTCTAGGTATATATTGTTAATGACTTACAAGAACTCATCGGAGCGCATCTAGTGTAGTGGTATCATAGTACCCTCCCACGGTACTGACCGGGGTTCGATTCCCCGGATGCGCATTTTTTGAATTGGAATTTATGATAACTACACTAAATTAGGAAATAAAAGTTATTATTTCAAAACTGCCGTCTTAGCTCAGTGGTAGAGCGCGTGGCTTTTAACCACGTGGTCGTGGGTTCGATCCCCACAGACGGCGTTTATTGTTTTTACGTTTCAAATATAATTGTTGTTTAGTTTTTAAACCATTAACGATGGGCATGAGTCTGATATATAATTGTTGTTTAGTTTTTAAACCATTAACGATGGGCATGAGTCTGATCTAGCTAGATCGAGGACTTATTTTATTATTGAATTCAAATTTAGCTTTGAATTCCTGGCTTTTAGAAAATTTGGATTCAAATTCATACATTGATTCCGACTTTCAGTTCTACAGTTTGGATTCAAATTTAGCTTAAGGCACCTTTTATAAAAAATGCCAGCAATTTGTATGAAAATAAAATTGTTTCAACATTTGAGAAAAATGTTAATGAATTAAGCGGTGAATTAAACGTCAAAATGATGATTTAAACCTTTGAGAGCATAGAAAGATTTAGGCCAAAATTGTGAATTAAACAGAAATTGACAAAAATTTAATGAAAAATGATCTGGCGGTTAGATAAAGCACAAACTAGATGCTATCATGCGGAAAGATCTTTAAAAAGTGATACCATAGACGTTTCATGAAAGTTCGATGTTACCATGTGGAATTTTTCAAATATTAAAATGCATCCGAGCAATGTTATATTTGTCTAAAATTTATGATATAAATGAAAATAGTACTTATTAGAACAAATAGAACAATCTTAAAATGAAAATCGTGAATTTTTGTAAGAAACAGAGGTAGTAATTATTATTGAAATATTTTATCTTTAAAAATAAAAAATGGGAAATTCTATATGGTAACCCCGAGGTTTTGGGTTTTCCACGTGGTAACCAAAACTTTTAAATAAATTCACGTGGTAACCCTGAGGTTTACGTAATTGTTCCACCGTGACCTTTTTGCACATAAAAACGTTAGCAAACATTAATTTTGAAGCTTTACGGTTGATGTACGCCTATTTATGCGACTCAACATTTCAAATGTCAGTTTCAACCTTTTTCCCCAAAACATAAACCCTAACTTTACCATTTTTCATCCAAATCATATTTTTTCCCGCAAATCCAAAAATGGTAGAATTAGGGTTTATATTTTGGGGGAAAAGGTTGAAACTGATGGCATTTGAAATGGTGAGTCGAAAAATAGCCATACAACAACGATAAAGCATCGAAATTAACGTTTGTTATCGTTTTGCTAATGTTTTATGTGCAAAAAAGTTACGGAGGAACAATTTGGTAAACCTCAGGATTACCGCGTGAATTTTTTAAAAGTTTTGGTTACCACATGGAAAACCCAAAACCTCAGAGTTACCACGTGGAATTTCCCATAAAAAATTAAACACTTGTCCATGCCAGTAGCAGTAATTAAGATCGGAGCCCAATCGTCTATTTGATGCACACTTGTAGTTGAACTACAATATTGAACGTGGTGGTTCCCATCGACTTTAATTACAGAAAAAGGTGAACGTTGGATGCATCTAAAATGTTGAATAAATAATAATAGTAATAAATGGAAGGAAAAAACCATTATAAAGAAGATAGATCGTTTTACGGTGAAACAATCTCAAAATAAGTATAAGATAAACTATTATTAATGGGCTATTTGAGTCAATATAAAGCATGTCTCACGGTGAAACCTCTCATACAAGAATTTGTGAAAGGCTTTTACGTTATCATGGAAATGGAAAAATAATACTCACTCCATCTCTCGATCACTTAGATTAATTTTTTGATTCATTTCTCTAATTTATGATTTTTTATCTCGTCTTTCTATTATATCTCTTTTTGATTCGGTCCATGAATTAAATATTTCTCATTATTTTAAACAACCTTACTTTGAATTAATATATATAGGTATATTAAAATTATAAGTATTTTACTCGATAAGTATTAACTTTAATATAATTATTGAAAATTATTTACCATTATTAAGTTGATGTACAATAATAAAGACCAAGTATATATACTAGAGTTCTATAAAGCCTGAAGGAAGGAAGGGAGTTGTGGGGGACCTAGGGGTGTCAAACAGATCAGGTTGGGTCGTGTTCATGTTCGGGTTCGGGTCATATATAAACAGGTCAAAATAACCCTTAACCCATACCCAACCCATTTAGTTAATTGGGTCAAAAATCACAACCTTGACCCAACCTGCAACAGATCAGATTGATCTGATTTCGACCCACTTTACCCGTTTATCATTTTTTTGTTTTCGTTTTAAGGTTTTTAACGTTGATTAAATCTAATTTCTTAGGCTTTAATTTTAATTTATGTTTTTTGTTGTTTATTTTGTATTTACTATGAAAAATAAGAAAATATTAAATGAACTAAGTTTAGCTTATATTTATTGATTTATCTCAAAATTAACACATTTAATTAAATGGGTTAAACATGTTTTTTTAGGTTTAAAAGTTTGACCTAAACCTAACCCATTTAATAAACAGATCAGGTCCGGTCGATTCATTTAATTAATTGGGTCAAAAATCTCAACCGAAACCCACTTATTACGGGTTAGATTCAGATCGGGTTAACAGGTTGGGTCAACTTTTGACAGCCCCAGCAGACCACATAAGAGGGTTATGGTCATGGAATATGTTTCAACAATTATCGATAATTGTAATTTTAAAGACAACTAAACACCACTAAAATAAACCTTACATTAGTTTGCTAACTCGCTAATATTGTAAAGATGTGCTAATGTACATTTTATAATACTAATATATGGAGTATATGTTAGGAAAAATTACCTGGAATCATTTACACTATTTATGATTTTTCTACAATTATCTCACCTATCGATTAACGATGAATAATTCCAATTTTGAGGGGCATTTTTCTAGAGTAAACCCGGTGACCGGATGACTTGTTATAGCAAGTTTTATTTTTTTCATAAAAAGATAAATTAAAATAAAATGTCAAAAAAAATATTAAAAAAATATTCATATAAAATTTATGATTTATTTTAGTATTTATGTAAACTTTCAAAAATATTTTCTAATTTTAAATTAATATTTACTCTAGGAAAATACCCCTCAAAATTGGGATTATTCATGGTTAATCAATAGGTGGGATTATTATAGGAAAATCATGAATAGTTTGGATTATTCTAGGTAATTTTTCCTATATGTTACTATATCTCATTATATTTCCTCCTATCTAAAATACTTGCTACATTTTAATTATAAGCAAATTTATTGTTCCAGCTTATTTTATATATTACAGCTAATATAGAAGTAAAAATATAGTCAAGTGGAATCTTATTTGAATCGTCTAATCGCACACTTTCATTATATTAATTTTTTATAATTTTTAAATGAGTATAATTTCAAATTATAAATGAACAAAATAATATATTGGGGAAAATTCAATTGTACCCAGTATAATGGAATGGAAGAATGAGATAACTAAATATTATAATAAATTATTTTATTAAAACTTAAACATTGAGAAGCATCCAATATATGACATGAAAGCAACTAAACACTTGTGAATTGTATTAAAGTGAAAATCTTGCTAGGTTGAACTAGAAGAAGGAAGAAAAGGTCAAATTGGGTGATTGAATTGTATTCGTTGGAATGGAAAAGGATGACCAATATGAAAGTCCGAAACCATTTTATTTGAGGGGAATTTCACATAGTAGCATTTAATTTTAATGAAATGTCAATAGTAGTACTTTTTGAAGAAAATTCTACATGATAGCAATCAGTTTATGTATTATCTAATTGTCATAGCATTTTCCGTTAATTTCCTGTTAAATTTCGTTTAATTCATTATTTTGTAAGTTTTTCCACATGGTTGCATCTAGTTTTTGTTTAATTTACCATTTTTATGTTTAATTTACCATTTTAATGTTTAATTCATCAACGCTCTACCTAATCTATAGGCCTATTTGCAAAAAAACAACCTTATGTATTTTTTTTTTGCAAAACTACGTAATTTGATATATTTCTTTGCAAAGGACTACCACTTTACAGAAAACATTAGTTGACTGTTAAGTTTGAGGGTTTGACCAATTTGAGAGGTTAAGCTGTCTATGTGGCAGTATCTCATTAGTTCTCGTATTTTTAAATAATTTAAAATTAAATCACATAAATTAACAAAATAAAAATAAACATATTTGACGTCATTTTTACCTATCATAATGATTGTTTTTCAAAGAACATACGTTGCAATTGCCCTTATTGGGTAACTCTTTCTAAAATCCGTTCGAAACAAGTAAATATTCGTCTATTTTCCGATACGTAAATCGAAAAAGATATTTGAGGTCATTTTTACCCATCCTAGCAATTTTTTTTAAAAAACGGACGTCGCGATAATTCTCATGGGATAACTCGTTCAAAAATCTAATCGAAACAAGTATATATTCGAAAGAGTACTTGTTTCGACCGGTGATTTAAACGTTAAAATTGTAAATTAAATGTTAAAATTATTTAACATTTATAATTTTCCATAAAATTATTAAACATTTATGGGCGTTAATGAATTAAACGGTGAATAAAAATTAAAATGGTGAATTAAACGTTAAAATGGTGAATAAAACAAAAATTGGATGCTACCATTTGGAAAAAACTTAAAAAATGATGAATTAAACGGACTTTAACTAGAACATAATGGAAAATGCTACGACAATTAGATAGTGCATAAACTGGATGCTACCATGTGAAATGTTTTTAAAAAAGTGTTATTACTGACATTTCATTAAAATTGGATGTTACCATGTGAAATTTCTCTTTATTTCATTAAAATTGGATGTTACCATGTGAAATTTCTCTTTATTTCATTATCAGTTTATCACCCATTTTTAAATTAAATTTTGAGCCTTAATAGTTTTTAATATGAACTATAAAAAATTATAAAAAATATATAATAAAAAGGTATATATTAAGATGAATCTAACGAATTGTTGGAATGTTGTGACTCGAACCAAGTCTAAGATCGGGTTTTAAGACGAATCAAGAGATAGGTTGAAGTGCGGAGTACTACGCGGGGCGCAGAGGCGCGGGGAGCGGAATATTACGCGGGGCGCGAAGTGTCTTCTGTTTTGGTTAGAACTAGACCTGGGAAAATGGTCGGTCGGGCGGGTTACGGGTCGGGTCAATTTCGGTCGGGTCATTTTCGGATCGGGTCATTCTCGGGTCGGGTCACTCCCAATTCCGGGTCGGTCGGTCTGACCCAACGGGTTATGACTTACAAAATTTAAAAATTAAGTTTTTCATTTTTTATTATTTATAAAACTTTTTTAATAAAAAAACTATTTCTAATCCCTATGACATTAATCCACATATCAATTGACACAATATTAAAGCCTTATGTGATTCAATTCAAGTTATAGAAAACCAGTTATTCCGACGCTCGTGTTCTAAAGTTTAAATCTTTATGTATAGTTAGATTTGTGACATACATGTCACATTAGAGAAATTAGATGTACGATTTTCAAAAAATAGTTGGTATGTCGGGTTCATTTGAGTGTAAGGATAATAGGAGAATTAATACTTATTTTGAAAGACTTGTAAGATACGGCTTCATAAAAGTTGTGTTTGACTATTAAAATTGTAACGTTAGATAAAAATGACACTAAATATCTTCTCATTTCCTAATAAAAATATCTTCACAATTTTCATGTTAGAAAGATATACAAATAATTAAGTACTTATTTCGTCTTATAAGATACGCGTTTTATAATTTAAGGTAGCGACATTCCTTTTCTGAAAAGCTCATTCAAATGTGCAAAACGTTTTTATAAATTATATTGATTTGCTTCCTGAAATGTAGAAGAATTAAAAGCTCATTTGACTGATTTAACAAGATATATGTATTCAATTAAGATGATTATAACGTTCTTTTTTAAAAGAAAATATTATGATGGATAAAAAGACGCTAAATGCGTGTTTTTTGAGATTTATTGATGAGTTTTAGGGTTCAAGTGATATACTCAATATGTTGAGATGCTTTGAAAACTAAAATTTTATTTGAAATGAATTCTAACATTGAGATTACTCTAAAAATTCATATTGGACCTGTCAAAACGGGTCGGTCTGGTCGGTTGTCGGTCGGGTCATTTTCGGTCGGGTAATTATCGGGTCGGTCATTTTTCGGGTTAAGTCGCTTTCGGATCGGTCGGGTTCGGGTTTTACCTGGTCGGGTTCCGGGTTCATTTTCGGGTTGGATCAAATTTTCCCAGGTCTAGTTAGAACGCAGTGTGGGCCACTGAGTTCTACGCGGGGCGCGGGGCACTGCGGTTTTTACGGGAAGTTGGTTTGTTTCACGTTTTGGACGGTTATTCTTGATTTTAGACGGTTTCTTTTGTTTTACTTAACCTAATTTCTTTTTATTTAGTGGTATACTATATAAAGGCCTCTTGTAATTAGAATTAGGGATGCAACACAAAGTGAGGAAAACTAAGAGAGAAAAAGTTTGGAGAGTCATTGTTGTGGCTTCTTGTTAATCTTGTAATCTCCCGATTTACAGTGAAAAATTTATTATTCTCAGTGTCGGTGGATGTAGCTATCACATTGATAGTGAACCACGTTAAATTTTTCGGTATGATTTTATTTATTGTTTGTTTGAATCTTTAATGCTTTCCGTTATTGTTTTTCGATATTTGCTTCCGTTGTTGCACAATGCGAAATTTCACATTAATATATTTCATCATATATATACATCTATAACATATTAATTAAACTTTTGCACTAAAATAAAATATTTTAAATGAAAAGAATTAGAAAATGCGAAGAATATAAGGTAGTGAAACCTAATTGAATGTAATAAATGTGGGATTTCAACAATAAATCCAAAAAGTCTCAATCCTAAATGGCATCCAACGGTATTAGTAATTAGTGGACTTATCATTATCTGTGTCCACTTACCGGTATCTATTAGAATCTTTTGCTTGTATAGTGCCGAGATTGCCTCCTTGCTTTCCCATATCCAAAATCCAAATACTCCTACGTAGTATTTAGTATGTACGCTTAAGGAACTCCATTGTATTGTACCACACTCCGTCAAAATAATACTAGCTCTTAAATACTTTTTTATATTATTTTAATTTGCTTTAACATATATACTTACTTTCAAAACCTTAATCTTCAAAAAAAAAAAAAAAACATAAAATGAACATTATCATATGGAAAAGAGGTTAATAGAAGTATATAGTTAAGCTCTATTGGTGTGATTTTATACATTGAATGTTAATCCCTTTGTTCCTTTTGTAAGTCCACTTTACTTTTTCACGTATTTCAAAGTAAATTTTTAACTTCTAATATCTAATAGTATGCATAACGAAAAATTGTAAAAATTAAATATTATAAACTTTTGCATCAAGATGAATCTAAGAAGATTCCACATAAATATATTTTGTGTTGAATATATACATCAAAAATCAAATTTAAATTTATTTCTCCTAAGGCAAAAAAACTTGAAATGAACAAACAAAAAGTAATGGAGGGAGTCATGTACTACTTCCCTTTTTTTAATATGACATGTCAATTATATTAAGTCAAGTTCTACTTGTATTATTTTAATTTTCTTTTAACATATATACCATCTACTACTTCCAATCAGAGAGCACATTAATTCTAAAATATTTTTAAAATATAAAAAAAATTTCCATCAATCACAATCACATGAAAATTATTTTATAAATAAATATTTATCTTAGCAAAAAGTTCAAATATATTTTATAAATTCATCATAACTAAAATTAGCTATGAGTCTTTGAGCAGTCCCATTCTGATTTTGAGTCATTAAGCAAAAGATAAAATGAAACCTAAAAGTTTAAGGTTTAATGAATAATTCCTCAATTTTTTTTGTTCTCGTTTACTTTTTGCACAGTTTTTAAAATGTATATTTAAATTCTGAATATCTCTAAATTCATATGATAAAAATTCAAAAAACACATAATAAAAAGTATATATTAAGACAAATCTAACGAGATCTCACATAGATATACTTTATCTTCTAAATATGTTTCAAAAACATTAATCAAATTGTTCTCTCCTTAAAATGAAATATTTCAAATGGGAAAGTTTTAAGTAATAACATAATACTTCTAATGTATTTATTGTTGATATTTGAACTACTTTACATATCAAAGCAATAATATCTGATAATAGAAGTACTTCATAATCAATTTAAATTATATCTAAATTCAATCAAAGTTAATACTCCCTCCTATTCATAGAGAATGAGATATTTGTTTTTTCACACTATCCAATGCACTTATTTAATGCTTAATATATCTTATTATACATTATGAAATATTATAAAAATTAAATATTAATAATCTTTGCATTGACACGAATCAAACAAGATGTTACTTGACTATGTTCTAATCTATAGATTAAGATAAAAATACAAATTAAGAGTAATAAGTGAATAGTGTCAAAAAACAAATGTTTCATCCTCTAGGAATAAGAGGTAGTGTTAATTAATTAATCAAAAAAATTAAAATTCTAGACAATAGCCCACTTTATTCTTACTGATCGAGATACATTTAATGACCCCATCATTTTTAAGATTCAACTATTTAAGACAAGCCAAAAACCTCTTTTCCTACCTCACCTCAATACACATCACCTTCCTTTTCTTTTTATTTTCTATAATACTAGCTAGTTAATTTCTTTATATAACCTCTTCTTTTCTTACTATCTTTAAACATGGTGATGCTGAAGGGTCTTTCAGCTTCCATGAACACAAAAATCTCCGGTACCGGAGATGAAATCATTGTCCTAGCACATGGTTTTGGTGCAGATCAATCCCTTTGGGAAAACATTGTTGTACCATTAGAACAAAAACACCAAGTTGTATTGTTTGATTGGAATTTTTCAGGTGCTTTTAATGATGAAGTTCAAAGTAACCATTGTTTTGATGCCTTAAAGTATGATTCTCTTCATGCTTTTTCTGATGATTTGTTGAGTTTGATGGATGAAATGAACATAAAAACATGTACTTTTGTTGGTCATTCTATGTCTGCTATGATTGGCTGCATTGCTTCTATTAAGAGACCTCACCTCTTTAAGAAGCTTGTTCTTATTGGAGCATCTCCCAAGTAAGTACCAATTCAGTCAACTCTTTTCCGATTAATTTCTCCCTTCTTTTTTGTTCTTCTCGTTTGTTTTTTTGCATAGTTTTCAGATCATATTTTGAGCCGTAATATCTATAAATACGCATTATAAAAAATTATAAAAAAATAGTTTATAAAGTATACATCAAGTGATCTCACATGTTTATCTTCTATATATCTCAAAAATCTTAATTAAAGTTGTCACTCCTTAAACTGAAATATTTTAAAGTGGAAGAACATTAGAGAACAGAGAGAGTAATTAAAATGAATAAAATAGTGTTTGTTTATTAAAACAATTGATTAAGTTTGGTTAAGGGACCAATTTAATCTATATTCATAATTTTTAGTTAAGTGGGTCACTTGATATGTTATCATAATAAGCAACATGACATACTGGCACGATATGACATACTACGGGTATAGAAAAAGAAAAAATTCTTACATCAACATTTTAAATATAAATCACTATCGAGTGCGTGATAAAATATACTACCTTGGATACTTAATAGCTATTATAATCACTATATTAGCTATAGTTCATCAACTGATCTTTATTTAACATATAATTCTCTATTTATAATGTAAAATAGAATTCAATATAATTTTATTTAATTTATTTTAATATATATTGTTTATAATATAAGTTGTTAGAATATTTTATCATATGATATGAAAGATATGATAAATTAAAATAATAACGTGAAAAATAGAAATGGAGTAATAACTATTAAAATGAGTGGAAATATGACATTATGAGCTTATAAATTCATCATCATCTTACATTTTTGTTATTGTTGTTCATTTTAAGAGTCTAAACTCTAAAGTCCTAGACAGAATTTGAACCAATAGTATTAGGTATGTACTAATTAAGTCATTCTAGTTTTCGACATTAAATTTGTACTTTCAATAATAGTGGAGTATATATCTACTTGATTAATGCAGAATAAAAGCAATAGCTCTCAAATCAAATTTCGTGTTTGTTGATGCTTTGGGTACTTATTATCATTGCTTATTCAATTTTAAATATCCAAGGAATTATAATTAATTGGGTTTGTAATATAAGAGCCTATGTATGTTATTATTTTGAATTGGTAATAGGAATAGTTTCCTTTTTTTATATCAGAAAGTCTCATGAGAGATCGTCTTTTTGAGAGACGCCTCTTAAGCCCAGTCCATTAGTGTTTAATTCTTACTCTTATTCTATATTTTTCTTTATGAGTCAACCCAATTAGAGTTGGTCGTCTCTCACAAGAATTTGTGCTTTTACATTTACTCCATCTTAAATTTAAAAACATAGTATTTGTTTTTTTAAAATAATGATTAGAATCGCATTGAATCAAAATTTTAAAATTTATAAACGTATAATTAGTAGGATAAGCTTCCTAAATCTTTAATAATAGTTTTCCAATCAGTTTGCTCAATGAATTGTGTGATTGCTCCCCTTATAGGGATGATACAAACATCAAGAAAAATGAAAAATTGGCTATTTTAGTAAAATGTTGTTGGTTGGGATATATCCACAGGATTATAGGTTTAAACATAAGAAAGAAAAATAAATGGTATGTTTTACTTGGATATTTTAAACTGCTAGTCTCTTGAAATACCGTCCTTTTGAGAGACGTATCTTAAATCCAACCCATTAAAGATTAATGCCTAGATATAGTATTGTTAATTCCTACTTAATTACATTATCTTTAATGCTTACTTACCGTACCTTTAATGCGTATTTTCAATATCTTAAATGTCTACTTACATTATTTTTAAGGCTTTCTTTTAATATTTAAAAAATATATAATAGGCCGACCTAATTAAAGATGGTCTCTCAAAAAGATCATCTCTCACAAGAATTTGTTTATTTTAAATAGAGTTATGCCTGTACCAAATTAAAATAGTACTCGGGTGCGGAGCAAAGATCTTAGACGCCCCATTTCTTTTTATGAAGTCTTTTATAATGGAACCCTTTATTATTTTAAAAGGAGGCCCCTTATTTCGGGGTCACTCACGGTCTGCCCAAAGAACCGGCCATGATAATACTCCTTCAATTTCATATATTGTTCTGATGTATAATTTACGAATTTTAGTTTCTAACTTTGACTATGATTTTTTTCAATTCTATATGAAAAAATATATTCATATAAGATCTTGATAGATTCATCTCAATATATAATTTTTAAATTTGCATTGAAGTCTTAAAAAAATAATATGACGAAAAAATAAAAATAGATGGCGTATATAAAGGAAAATTTAAAACAGAAATGTGATCACTATCTATGTGAAATCGTCCGTTTTAGGTCTAGAAAAAATTGAGTGATCCGAAATTTGCATTGAAGTCTTAAATACCTTTAATATATATATATATATATATATATATATATATATATATATATATATATATATATATATATATAAAAGTTAAAAATTAATATTAAATTTAAAGAGTCTAAACTATACTTTGTCACTTTAATTAATTGCTACAAATAGTAATATTACGCTTCATAAAATGTCACTATCTATATTATGAGATGTTACTATCTGTAGCAACTAATAAAACTTAGAAAAAATAATAAAAAGTCAAAAAAATAAAACAAATTTATATGATAAAAGAGGGGGAGTAATGGCACAAATTAATTGGTTCAAAGGTAGCTTTTATTTTAATTATTTGTTTGTTTATGACAGCAACTATTGAGTCACTGAGGTCAGCATTTGACACAGTCTTTATAGTTTTGGCCACCTTGAATGGCTTAAATTCAACAACACAATCCACCATTCATTCACTTATCTTCCATTTGGCCAATCTAGTGTTGACAATTCATATGCCTTTTCATATTATTATCCTTTATTGTCTGAACTTAAAGAGGGCCTTTTAAGATTACATGTTGGAACAACAAAAATGGTTAATTTATTTTAAGATATATTGGTATATGTCTATTCAAAAGTATTAGATTTTATCTGATCTTCCCATTGGAATATGAGGAGCAACCAAGGAGAATATTAATATTTTATATAAGTCATTAATAGTTGATATAAATAATAATTAATGTAGGTTAAATGCATTAAAAGTAGTGTAATATTTTTTAATAAAACAATAATTCCTAATTAATATTTGAATCATAAAGTATCACAAAAAAATCTATCTATAATAACTATTACTAAATCAAAACACCGCTGATGTCATTACTTTTTAAAATTGTTTACGTGTCCCTCTTTTAATAAAAGATTTCCCTCTAAAACAATGACTATTGTTATTTTCGAGTTTACTACTTTCTAAATATAGCTATAATTGTTATTTCACTTTTTAGGTCACAAAAGTATATATTTTTTCAAGTTTTTTTTATAAAATCTTCATAATTTTTATTATTAAATGAGTATATGATATTTTGAGATGGTTAAAACATAAAGCCGTAAATTTTGTTTTTTTTTATTTATACAAATATGTCATAAATTTTAATAAAGTCATGCATTGCATTGTCATTCTCTACAACATAATGTCGCTATTTCAAAATCACAAAACTCTTACCGTATCAAATCCTATCACATACACTACAACATAATTTGCTTTTATTGGGATATATTTAACGACATTTAATTTAAATGTCGGTATTTCAAAATGCTAATAGTATATATAGAGGATTTAGTGACATTTATTAGACCTTTTAGCAGCATATTATAAAATCACACAAAAGTTTGTTGCGACGTAGAATTTAGTGACATTTCTCACAAATGCCACAATAGACTATAGTAACAATTATATACATATGAAGTGTTGCTAAATCACTTTATGGTGAAACATTAAATAAAAACCAATAATTATTACATTAAAAATGTGAATTAGTGACATTTTTTTAATGTCACTAAATACAATGTCGCAAAAAGTTAAATTTGTTGTAGTGATAAGGATGATTGGTTAACTTCATGAATCACCACTATTTACTAATACTTCTTCTAATAAAAAGAAAAAAGATTCATAATGCGTGAATGATACAATCAATATGATACCAATAATATGAAAGAACAAAATAATTTTTTTTTTGGTTTAAAAATGTTAATATACATAATGACCTTTTAGTAAAATATGTTAGACAATTAAAGGTTATTTTTGTCCAAAAATTGTCTTGCAATAGAAAGATTCATAATAGAAATAACTTTGAGAATTTTTTTTTTGGGAATTGGGAAGAACAAATACGAAAGTAGGGAGTTTTTATTTGATATTTTTTCCAAAACTTCAAGATTAATGTTGTGGTTTTATTTATCTTATTTTCTGATTAATTGATTAAAGTTGTTTGAACATATTAATTGGAGTAGTATATACAAATAATTTGATATTAATTTAGTGCTCATTAGTAGTATATAAGATTTTAATTTTTAAATAAACTTTTTGGTAAAAGAAATAAGGTGAAAATTAAATAGATAAATTAATCTACCAGCTAGTCTTGTAAGAGATTGTCTTTTAAAAGACATGATCTCAAAACAAGAAGCCATATTCTTATTTTCTTTTTAATTTATATTAATTGAACTATTTATCTCATATATCATATGTCTCTTTTTAGAGAGAACGTCTTTCATAAAAATTTTTGTTAATTATATGTTAATCCGCTTTCATAAAAAACAACAGCAACATATGAAGGAAAACAAAAAATAAAAATATAATTATTAAACCAGTTGTTGGTCATTATTCTCAGACTCGTGAGATATAATATAAAGTGCATATAAAAACAATATGCTCCCGTCATTTCTTTTTTATTGTAATGTTGACCATTTCAGATGAGCTAAATTTATCAGTTTCATATTGCAACTAGATAGTATTACTCCCTCCTATTCAGGACAAGAGTCCCATTTGACTTTTCACGATTTTTAAGGAGAGTCAAAATGGGACCCTTGGGGTAGGAGAGAGAATGTTATTAGGGGTTTTTAATGAAAAGATTAGGGATTTAATGATTCCCTAATAATCATCTTCAAAAATCATCTTCCATTACGCCATTTTTCCACAAACCAGAAATCATCTTCAGTCACAAAATCAAACACAAAATCAAACCAGAAAAATCATTTTCAAAAAAAAATTTCACAAAATCAAAACAGAAATCATCTTCAAACAAAACAAATTTCACAAAATCAAACCAGAAAAATCATCTTCAAAAAAAAAAATTTCACGCCATTTTTCACAAAATCAAACCAGAAAAATCATCTTAAAAAAAAAAGTCACAAAATCAAACACAAAATCAAACCAGAAAAATCATCTTCAACAAAAAAATTTTACAAAATCAAACACAAAATCAAACCAGAAAAATCATCTTCAAAAAAAAAAATTTCACAAAATCAAACCACAAATCAAACAAAAAAAAACGAACAAATACGAACAAACAACAAAAATTACCCAATTCTTGAGGGAGAGGACGAATGAGTGTTATTAAGGGACGCCATTTTTCCAGAAAAAAAGACGCCATTTTTCCAGATCTGGGTTTGAAGATGAATGAGTGTTCTTAAAAGAGACGTTGAATGAGTGTTCTTGAGGGACGCCATTTTTGGGTTTGAAGATGAATAGGAGTTCTTGAAGATGAGAGATGAAGGTTCTTGAAATGGGTTTTGAGGGAAGAGAGAGAAAACTCTAGAAGGGAAGAGAGGACGTGGGAATTGGAGGGAAATGGGGTGGGTTAAGTAATTTGGGGTATAGATTAGGTTAGATTAATTAAATGTTTGGGAATAAATTAGATAGATTTAATAAGGTTAAAAAGTAAATAGGTAAAGTAAATAAGGGTATAAGGGTAAAAAATCCATGTCAAAAAAGGAAATGGGACATTTGAGGTGACTTGACCCAAAATAGAAATGGGACACTTGTGCTGAATAGGAGGGAGTACAATTTAGTAAGTGGATCGATCAAAAAAGTGATAAAACCTTTTGAGGACATAATTTGAGTTTTGAAAAAGATTGAAGTGACTTCATTAAAATGAACTATAAATAGTCATTCCTTATATTGGGAAACCAAAGATTTATTTATCATTCTTGAATTTTGTATATGATAAATTACATCAAAATATTTTAGTAAATTATGAACACTTTCTTATTTATAAAAAGACGAGAAATATGTTTGTTAAATGCCAAGAGTCAACCGGTAAATTGGTAAATTATGATTACATAAATCCTTTAAAAAACCCGTCTATATATAAGAGCCACTTAATAACATTGGGTATTGAGAATATTGTCTATATAAGATTCTCCTCACCCTAAGAAAATGAAACATAAGCCTTTGATCTTTCTACCTATAAGATCAATTCTGCCTCCCTTCTTGCATAGTGTCTAGCTATTTAATTAAAAAAACTAACCCGATTAATCAAAATCGACTCGAAATCACCTATGTAAAAAATAAAAATAAAATTATTAATATATTTACACGCAACACACAAAAACTGTAACCAACACACCTTTTTATTCGCCTTATATCCTAAGATAAAAATTAATGTTTCATCATTCTGCTACTCTTGTGATAGACCGTCTCTCAAATAAACGACTTCAAAACAATAAGCCTACATTCTTACTTTAAATTTGTATATTAATTGGGTTATTTAAACCATATATCTAATGCGTTTGTCGGTGTGACCGTCTCTCACAACAATCTGTGTTCATAATTCGATCAATTGTAAACTAGTCCAAGAGTCGGACGATATATTATTCCTGATTAGATGTTTCTGGTTTTACAATAACTTAGGTACATAAACACAGAAGATTATGAAGGAGGATTTGATGCAACTCAAATCGAGCAATTCATAGAGACCATAGAAACAAATTTCCTTATCTGGGCAACAGCTTTTGCTCCAATAGCAGTAGGAGGCAAAGATAGTCTTATAATTGAGAAATTTGAGACAAGTTTAAAGAGGATGAGACCAGAAATTGGTCTTGCTGTTGCTAAGATCATCTTTTATGGAGATTATCGCCACATTCTGGAAAATGTTGAAACACAATGCACCATCATCAACACAACAAATGACCTTATAGTTCCCTCATCTGTGCCTTACTTCATGCAGAACAAGATGATAAATGCTAAGTCTAGTGTGGAACTTATCAATGTAGATGGCCATTTCCCTCACTTGAGTGCTCATCTTGAACTCCTTAATGTGCTTAATAGGGTGTTGGATTCTTGAACATGGAGGAATTAATACCCTCTATATATGTGTTTGTGTATGGAACTTTGATCTAGTGTGAGCAATTTCCATTTATTTTTGTGGGAAACTTTGGGTTTGTAATATAAGAGCCTAAGTTTGTTGGGATGTGAAAGTTTTAATGTT
>CM033459.1:13962271-14082271 GCA_019425755.1 Amaranthus cruentus
ATATATATATATATATATATATATATATATATATATATATATATATATATATATATATATATATATATATATATATATATATATATACTTTGGGATCGAACAAACATCCTATATAATTTTAAACATCAAATTACTCCCACTAGATTGACTACTTAAGAGTATAAACTCATTATCAACCTCAAAATTAAACATGCAAAACAATACTAAAACTTTTGCATACTTACATCTTAGAACTATGTTGATTGGATCTTTAAAACACCAAGTATATGTTAGAAATAATAATGCGAACCTTTGTGTATGGTAATGGACTCCTTGCTTTGAATAAACAATGAAATGAACAACACCGTAATGAAGATAAGTTTGCGACGAAGCGTCACCAGAAATCTTGATATAGATTGAAGGTGTTTACAAGCTTTCCTTTTGTGATATCCCCCCCCAAAGGTACTTGGGAAATTTACAAAGCGATACAATCAAGCACATCAACCGATTAGTACAAATTGATTGTATAAACGACTTGGTATTTTTGTAGAGATCGAAATCATAAAAAGAATAAAAGAGTTGATCACTCTCCTTTACGTTTCAAAAGAATGAGAGAAAGATCACAGAATTTTTGATTCTAAGAAGAATTGATTTGATATCCATGCACTTACTCTTATTTATGGAGTGTAAGTGTCACATGAATTCATCCAAACAACATCTGGTGGTTACCAGATATTAATGATGTAAAACATCCATTCATAACAACGCTTTATTCCATGAAACATAGCTTAATTTCACGAGAAAAAAACATCCGTTCAAAAGAACACTTTATTCCATGAAACAAAGCTTAGTTTCACGAAAAGACACACTGTTTCAATGTGCTTAGTTTTACGAACAAACACATTGTTTCAATGTGCTTAGTCAAAGAAGTGCTCGAACGAGCAAGTCACCCGAGCAGCCTTATTTTGGTTCGTTTTTACGTCTTTGCTTAATCTATGTATATGAACATGCCTTAAGCTTTTGGATAAAGTGCTACATGCACAAATTCTTAACAATCCTCCCCCATTTAGAGCCTTTAGGACCTTCATCCTCTTTCTCAAAAAACTGATTTCAAAATCACGTTCTATGAATCAATGCTAATGTCCCTGCGGATTGAATTAACACCTCGTACAATATATACACTTGACAAACGATCGTGATACAATGATATCCCTGTGGATTTGAATCATATAACACATTTGACCATGTGAAGATGAAGTACACATAGAACAAATAATACAATGTCATTTCTTTGACTCATTATAATGGCCGTGTCCATATCTATTCATAAGTTTATCATAGTCGATACGTTAATCTTGACTACTTGAAGCGACCAAACTTCAAACTTTCATAGGTAGGTTCTCACTACGTATAAAATATCCCCACGAATGGATATTCACCAAGAGCTCTTCAACTCAGGGCCTTGAGAACTTTAAATGACGACTACCTCGCTATTCACGGTCCAAAGCAACGATGGGTCATTAAAACTTGTTGCTTACAAAATCCAAAGATAATTACGCCACATTGAATTCAGACACAACGTTAATCCTGCGTGAATTGGGCTTTCTAATTGAACTTTAGTAATGTAATCCGAGTGCAATTAACACATGTTCAATTGAATCCCTTGTAACACCCCGATATTTTCTACGATAAATTTAATAGTTTACTAGTAAAATTATTATTAATTATTTTAGAGGAGTGTAATTTTATTAGGCTAGACCATGAAATCTTAGCTCTTTAAAGCAATTAAGATCATTTTGAGCCCAAACTTCTTATGATCATTTTGAGCCCAAACGTTTTCTCTCTAACCTAATCTTATTTCAAAAAAAAAAAATTAAATAGTAGGGAATTCTTAGGGATGGCCGGTCCTTTGGGTTTTGTGGAGGAGTTTTGTAACTCCCATTTTGGGTGAATTAAGAGTTAAGGCAATAAATCATTTTATTAAATCCTACTTATTTTCCTTAATCATTTCTTACTCTATATCCTCCCATTTGAAAAACCTTGCAAGAAACTCATTGAAAACTCCTCCAATTCACACGCCTAGTATCACTCTGTTGCTTCAAGTGATGTTTTGATCTTTTGCTAATTGTGGGTAAAAATTCTTAATCTACTTTTATTTTAAGTTTTAATTTGAATTTCTATAATTTTTATGTATGTTATCATGTAAATTATGAGTTGTATATAATTAAAAAATCTAGGTGTGAAAGTTGTTTATGACTTTTAAGTTTTATGATCATTAGAGGTGTTTAGGGATTTTTAAAAAAAATGTATATATGTATGAGAATGATTTGTTGATGGATGTTGTGAAATATTTATATAAATGAAATGGATGTTCATAAAAATGTTTATGTGGTGTAAGATATTATTGTTTTCATATTATGAGTTATAGTGTTGTTAGAGAAATCTTTTTCCTTAAAGAAATATGCATATGTGTATATTTGTGTAAAAAGAGTTATGGTTGAAAATGAAATTTGATTCTTAGATGGTCTTAGAAATTTTGTTATTTGGTCATTGAGAATTAATAGAAAATAAAGCTTTGAAATTTATATTTTTGGTGATGAAATTTGACAATCCCGTAGGGTTTGAAAATTTGTAGAAAAAGGTGTTGTCGGGACACTTTTTGGCTTGAAAATAGGTTAAAAATACTTAGGGTGTATTATAAATTATGAAAATTGGTACTCGGGGGTTTTGAAGCCTTCCGGACGCAACGGGGAAGTCGAAATTTTGGTTTGACTGTGTTTACCTGCTGTTCTGGACAGAAATAGAAATCTGGATTTTTAATTGTTATTAATTGGTTGATATGGTGTTGTGATGAAATGTGTTGTGTAATCATGAGTTGATGAAAAATGGATTGGTTTAGATATATTTGTGTGTGCCTTGATTGAGGCTTGAGAAGTATGAATATATGCTTATTTTCGTACATACGGTTGAACTATGTAGGAAGTCAATTTTTGTGACGGAAAGTTGATAAATACGTTAGGATTTGCTTTTGCTTTCTTAAGGTACGTACACGCAACGAAGTTTTGTATTATGTGATATGTACCATATATTAATGGTAAACAAAAGTAAAGTATGGATATATAGTACGAATGATGTTATGTTTTCCGAATTAAGAATTTCGATATGTTATTTTGATATGCAGAGGTAGTATGACCTCACTAACTTTAAAGTGGACGTAGTATGACGTCAATTGGTGGAAAGAATTACTCGCGGTATATGAGGGCATTATGAGCCACCGCGGGGGTATGCATACTTAATCATAGACACCGAAGTAAGGCGAGTGTCTATGATAGAGACTTCTTAGGGGTTAGCTCCCCCGAATGTAATGTCTCACTTATGGAGATTGGAGTTGAACCGGCATTATGGCTGGAAAAGTACAGCAGTATGGCTGATTAACATGTTCATGAAATTGATTATAATTTATTAGCGTGATCGAATCGTACTTCAGAAACCGATAGTAATTAAATCTTTCTTTTATTGTACTTAATTAATGATATGCTACGTTTTACTTTCTGGAAAATGACTAGCAGTATGTTAAGTTGCAGGTATGGGGAGTGAGGATTGGCTTTCGGAGAAATAAACCGTTAGGGTAAAGAAGTCTCGATATAAACTTTAAATTACGTTTTAAAAATATTTGGTTTTTATGAGGCGATTTCGTTTTCAAAGTTGTAATAAGTAGACTTGACTTTACAAGCTTATCCGCTGCTAAGATTTCCTTTATAACTAATAGTTTATAATAACTCTAATAGAACTCGATCCGCAAGCTTTGTTTGGTTTCAAATCCGTTTTAAACTACCTTTCTAATATCCTGATTTGACTCGGACCATATTTTAGTTCTTCAAAAGGTCATCTTCTCTTATAAAACGATCCGAGTTTTCCAGGATGTTACAATTGGTATTAGAGCGGGAGTTCTATTCTAGCATTATAAAGGTAGTTAAATAGCATAATAAGAAATAAAACGCACCTTAAAAGTTATAAGAGAAAGGGGTAGACTTTAAGGGGAAATTCAGACCTTTTTATGTGTTTATCAGACATAGAAATCCAATTATATATGTATCTTAATAATTACTTAAATTTAAACTATTATGATATAAGGTGTTGCTTTATTTTTTAATTATATTATTTCTAACTTATTTCTTATGTGAAATAAGTGTTTTCCTCTCTTATTTTTGAGCAGTCTGGTTCTTTTTATTTCAAATTTTTTTCTCTTCGTTGTGAATTGATTGCAGAAAGGTTTTATGGGAATTGAAGGGAGCATGAGGAAGAATAATAGATTAAAGATTTAACATAAGAGTAAATTAAATCCAACATTTAGGACTTGTCATCTTTTGAGTATTAAACTAAATAATTTTTTTTTCTTTTCTTTTTCTTTGTGGATATTACTCGAGGATTGAGTGTGTATGAGTGGTTGGATCGTGGATCCACTTGTGTTTGAAAGAGTAAGTGGGAATGCGTTTTTGAAGTTGAGGATTGAAATTTCTTTGTGACTTTATTATTATGAACTCAAAGAATAACTTGAGTTCAGAAGAGATTTATCAATTTCAATTCTCACTAAGCATGGGAAACTAAACTACTATTTACTTTTGGAAAAGCAAAAAAAAAAAAGGGTTATGAGTTGTGCGTATGATATGGTTATTTAGAGAATATGTTACGATGAGAGTCTCATTATATTATATTAAGGTTAAAACTCTTTCCTGAGTGGGTTAATAGTATGGTACAATATACAATGATTATTAGTAAAATGTTGTTTATGAGAAGAAAAAAAAGGGGATAGAATAAATAATGTCGTTTGTAAGAGCAATAAGTCATATTCTATCTATCTACCCTTTTGCGATAACTTCCGTGCTTGGCCTGAAGGAGCACATAGTCTATTTAAGCAAACCTCATTCTTGTATAATTTGGAGAGAGCTACTAAGAAACTGCATTAGATATTGTTGGACATCTAGAGGTCATGTCATTCTGAGGGTATGGATATGACAGAAATGTTTATTTGACTTATTAGAGTATGAGTTGTGGTAATGAAATTGGTTGAGGTGGAGAATTCTAAAACCACTGAATGCGTACTTTCACAAAGAGATATGAGATGATTCAAACTGTTCCCTATTTTATTGTATTTATAATCTTATCTTATCAGATCTTCGATGAGAAGCTTGTAGGGTGAATGCAATATTTTTTTTAACTTGATCTTCCACTTGTTTATATGTTAATTGATTTTTATATTGGAGTGGCTTGCATGCCACAAAACTTATTGATTTGATTTGGTTGTCGTTGGATTTATATGTTTAAGTTCATATAACGGACGAAGGACTTCGAACAACTCCACCTTAAGAGTCACTTTATAGGTAATTGTTAATTCCCACTCCAGTAAGAGTGTTTGATAATACTGGATGATGATGATGGGATATTACACACAATGTTGTTACTATGAGTGGTCTTGTTGACCAAAAGATTCTATTATGAGAAATTTGCATGTAGGTTTGAAATAAAAACCAAAGTTAAAAGATCATGACCATAAATAATATCTTGGACTAGGGTCAAGTATTACTTGTGATATTTGAGAATGATTATGATGAGTAATCACCATATTTTATACTATGGGTACTGAGTCCTCCACCTTATATTACGTTGTGAGGTTTCAGTAGTGGTCTCACTTGTTGTAAGAACATCTTTGTAAGACCTTTTCTAGGAACATTTCACGCATTACTTGTGTCTTGGAAGGTGTTTTTTGGTAAACAATAGTAAACAATGTTTTAACTGTCTCTTTTGTCAAATTAGGAGCACTCTAATCTACACATTATGGTGTTTAGACTTGGACGAATTCTTTTATGATGTTCAAAAAAAAATCATGATTTATTTTTCCTCTATTTTCTTAGTTGACCTATGTGAAGGTAATGTTTGTAATTGTTGACTATATTATGTAGAGATTTTATGCACATTAAAAAGTATTATATGATTGTTGCTATGACATTTATTGTTAAGGAAATGATTTAGTTGTAAATGCTTTTATTCCATGAAGAGGGTGAGTAGGGAAGTACATTTTATTCGGGATACATTTTATTCGGGATTATATTGTAGTGACTATATTGGATTATGTAGTGAGAGGTTTTAGAGAGAGAGGCTCTCTTAGGGTTTTGGTTTTCCTCCCCTAGGTGAGCCTCAAAGCTGTCCGGCGGCTATCACTTTTTCAAAGGGGTTTTTCTTTGCAAGATCTGAGTTTTTAGTTCTAATCTGTTCTGTTTTCGATGCTTTTGGTAGGTTTCCAAACAATGTTTTTTTGAGAACTTCAATGGAATTCGAGGAGTCGCAGGCGGTTCCTTTATCTTTGTTCTTCTGTTTTGGGTGTTTTCACGGAGGATCTAAGCGTTGTTTCTGGTTTTTCTTTTCGATTCAGTGTCGGACCTTTTGGCTAGGTTGGTCCGTATGGTTGAGGGGGTCGATTATCTGGAGGTTTTTTTGGTGTGGTTTATCCTTTGACGTTTGGGTTTCTTATTTTTAGCTTCTTTCCTCTGGTTTTTTTCTTGGTGTGGCCTTTTGGTTTTAGCTTCATCTTTTAGGTGGCCGACTTGCCGTGGTGGTTGGGGTTGTTCGTTTGGGTATCGTCTTTGAGGTGCTGTGTGTTTTTGGCTCTTGGGTGTTTTATGTCTGCTTTCTACGGCCTGGCATTGGTCCGATATTGGTGTGAAATCCCACTTCTGGGTCTGGTGTTCGTTGTTTGGGGATGGGTGTGTGTGTGTTCTTGGTGGTGGGTTCTTTGCTCCGATGTGATTCCGGTGGTCGTGGTGGACTTTACTAGGTGTTTTCTGTTTGGGAGCTTTTAAAGGTTTTACAGGGGTGGTTTTGACGGTGGGTCAATCATTTGGAGGAGATCTCTGGCGCCGTGTTGGGAGTTTTCAGATTTGGAGCTTTGGCTTGGTCTTGGAAGGTTTTTCAGTTGCAGGTGTTGAGTTTGGGGTTCGACTACCGGAGGGTTGTATGATATGGGGTTTGTCATCGCTTTGTTTTTCGCTGCTGCAGTATGGGGTTTTGACTGGAGGTTGCCAGATGGAGTTGGTGTTCTTTTCGTCTCTTGGTGCTCTGTGAGCTGCTGGATTGCTGGGTTTGGGCTTGGTGGTATTGGAGGTACCGGCGGTTGTGGTCGGACGACATTGGGAGCTGGTTTTTTGGAATGCATTTGTTACTGGTTTTTTCGGAGGTGGTGGGGTCGCTTAGGGGTGTTTGGTCATTGGGGGCTCCACTCGTGTGTGGTCTTGGTGTATACTCGGTGTATGGGTACAATGTCTGTTTTCGTGGTAAAATGATCCCTTGGTGGATCCGATTGGTGCATCGTTGGAGTGCGTCGATGGTCTGTTGGCGCTTGATGGATCGATTGGTGCATCGTTGGAGTAAGTCGAAAATTGGTCCTTTGGTGGTTCGTGGTGTCTCTATTGGTGCTTGCTTTCAGTACAAATGGTGCAGTGATTATGTGGTGCTGTATATGGTGGTGTTTGCTTTATCATTATTTGTTTTGGTGTATTAGGAACAGAAATTGGAAAATTATATGGTGATGCATAGTCCACTCCTATGCTGTTAAGAGTGGCCTGTCTCTTGGTCCCCTCTTCCGAAGGCTTTTTTCCCACTAGGGGTTTTTTTATGCCGGAGGTTTTGGGGGTCCCAAGTTTCAGTGTTGGTGTTTTTTTCCTTTTTATCTATAAAATATCCCTAATTTTCAAAAACTTGGATTATATTGAAGTACAACATATTCTTAATGTGTGAACGTATCGAGAGTTCAGAAGTATGTGTAGAGGATCATAATCACCGTTAGGCAAATTAGAGATAATACGGTTTATCACTAGATGAGTTTCGTCTTTCAAGAATTCATTTAGAGATTTGGAAGGTGACTTTTAATTTAGGTGGTGGAAACTTGAAAATACATTTGGATGAAGAAAGGAAGGACTAACAAAAAGGTTGAAACAAATAAATGTTTACCTTGGGTGATTTAGTGACTAGTGTGCTTGATTAGCCACGTTACTTAGAGGCAATTGCTTTTAGTAAAGCGCTTGGTTGTACGATGGTGAAAATTTGTTACAAAACTCGAAAAGTTAACTTGACACAATATTAGAACATGTAGGGGATAACTGTCTTTTCTTTATGATTGGGTGTCGGAAGATGTTCTAAAAGGATGAAGTGATTAAATTATCTCACAACCAATTGGTTTGAGGAGGTAGAGTCCAAATATTGCTTTTTATGGAGATATTATTTGTGTCACTAGTGGAAAAAAGCACATTGGCTGCTGGTTTTTTGGGGGTATAGGCTGCGGTTTTGACTCGCAGCATTAGTAATAGCAACAGATGAAAAATATTATTGGCTGCGGTCCAAAAAACCGCTGCCTATACCCCATTTTTAGAACAAAAAAAAGTGATTATTGGCTGCGGTTTTGGCAATGACCGCAGCCTTTGAGGTTATTCTTTTTTTTTTGATTTTTTTAAAAATTTCGTTTAACATTTAAAGATTCATCAAGATATTTGAACAAATCTTAAAGCCTGCGGTTTTTTTTCATTTCGTTTAACATTTAAAGATTCATCAAATCTTTAACATTTAACATTGAATCTCCAAATCTGAAATGAAAATCTGAAATATTCGTTTAACATTTAACATTGAACAAAGATTCATCAAGATATTTGTACAAAGAAAAAACAAAAATCTGAAATATTCGTTTAACATTTAACATTGAACAAAGATCTGAAACTTCAAACAAAGAAAAAAAAAACATTGCTCTTCGAAAAAAAAAACCCAGTAACTGCTCATTACTAAGAACAAAATTCATGGAAGAAAACAAAAAAAAAAGAAACAATACAGTAGATTACAATTCAAAGAACCCAAAATCTCTTCACTCAATCGAAATTCAAAGAACCCAAAACACAAAACATCAAATAATTGAATCTTTAAACCTAGCATAGATCTCAAATACCCAAGTTACACAATAATACAGTAGATTACAAAAAATTAACGAGAAAAAAGAAAAAAATACCTTGAGAAAGAAGACGACTAACAGATCTGAAACTTGATGAAGTCGTAAAAAAGAAAAAAATACCTTGAGAAAAAAATACCTTCACAATTTCTTTTAAATTTTATATCATCTTTTTTTTTTATGAAGTCGGAACTTGATTCACAATTTCTTTGAATCTGCGGAGAAAATGAACAAGAAAGAGGAAGAAATTGAGACTGCTAGTTAGGTTTAGGAAGAAAGAGGAAGAAAATAAGAGAGGATGAAGGAATGCTTGTTAGGTTTAGAAAAAAATACCTCTTTATAAATCAATTTTTTTTAGGATTATTGGCTACGGTTTTGGCATGACCGCAGCCTTTGAATGCTCCAAAAAAAATTGATTATTGGCTGCGGTTTTGGCATGACCGCAACCTTTGCAGACTCCAAAAAAAAAATTGATTATTGGCTGCGGTATTGGCATGACCGCAGCCTTTGAGGCGCAGCAAATAACATTTTTTCCACTAGTGTGTTTACCAGTTTATGCTATTTAAAATGATAGTATTCGTAAAAAGGAAATTTGTGTAATCAAGAATATTTATAAGAAAAGAAGTTTTACACGTATATTATTGACGGTATTGTGTGAATAAAACTAGTGGGGTCCCCGTGGAGTTTGGTAGTTATTATGATACCTTAAAATCGTAAGATGAAGATGTATGGTATTAAATAACAAAGATGATGGCAAGGATGAAGGGGATTACATGGGCAACATGGTTGTGGTAAGTGTATTATGATGGCTAAGTTAGAAAGGGTGAGTTGAAGATAATTATGTTAATGGTAAAGGGAGTTGATAACGTATTCTGAATCGAATACGGGAAATGATGTTGTTCGGAGGGAGTACTTCAGCAAAGGTCTTAGTCAAAGACTTTATTGGGTATTAGGGTGGTACGTGGTGATACTCGAGAGAAAGTTTAGTTGAATGGTTTGAAGGATTACAATATGTCGACAACACTTCCTTAAATGATTCGATTTATAAGAAATATTTAGTTGATACGCGCTTGAATTGAGTGCATGGTTTAGGATTTACCAGCCAAATATAACTTAGTGTTCACATAATCAAGAGTTATGACCCAATTAACGATAAATCCTTGCACTAGGTTGTGCCTAAGAGCAATATGACGAGATTTACCATTATACACTTGACTACCAGCCTTCACCAATGTCGTCCTGCAATCCGTATGAATTGCCACCGGTGATATAGGCCTTGGTAATATTGGTATCTCAAACATGAGATCTCTTAACCATTTCGCTTCCTTCCCTGCAGATGCTAGCGCTATAAACTCGGAAGCCATAATGGGATTGGCAATGCAAGCCATAATGGGATTATCCTCTAATCTTGTGATTGAACTTTCATCAGAATACCCTTCCAAACTTGAAGGTTCTCCACTATAAGCGATACCATGTTCCATAGTATCCTTTATGTTTTTTAATACTCTCTTAATCGCTTTCCAATGATGCGGACCTTGATTACTAGTAAACTTACTCAACTTTGCTACCGCAAAGGCAATATCCGGTCTCGTACAAGTCATCACATACATTAGCGATCCAATAGCTTTAGAATACGCTAATTGCGCAACTGGTTCCTTTTTATGTCTACGAAGTTTGACATGTAGATCCATAGGGGTTGAAGTTGGAGTTTCATCAAACATATTGAATTCTTAAGTACTTTCTCAATAAAATGAGATTGTCTTAACTTGATTCCATTGCCATCTCCTATGATCTTTATCCCTAAGATCATATCAACCTTCCTCATGTCCTTCATTTGGAATGAACTTGACAAAAACTCTTTTTGTCTCTTGAACCCGTACTAAATCAATACAAAAAATGAACATATTATCAACGTAGAGACATATAATGACTCCGTTGCATTGCCCATTAATCTTGCTATAAATACACTTATTGGCTTGATTCAATTTGAATATAAATGACAAAACCATTTCACCAAACTTTTAATGTCATTGCTTCGGTGCTTGTTTTAGTCTGTATAATGACTTAACAATTTACACACCTTGTATTCATGTCCTTTCTAAATGAACCCCTCAGGTTGTTTCATGTAAACATCTTCATCTAGTTCACCATACAAAAACACAATTTTCACTTCCATTTGATAAATCACTAGATTTTTTATTCGAAGCTAACGCTACCAACTACCGAATTGTGGTTCTTGCAACTGGAGCATATGTATCAAAGTGACCGATAGCGTGCTTTGGTCTATAGCCTTATGCCACTAAATGGGGTTTGAACTTATCAATAGTTCATCAATCTTCATATTATTGCATCAATAGAACTTAATGAGTCTCCTTCCACATTTGAGAAATATGGAACACTAGAAGTAACATTATTCTAGTACTTTCGATCAAATCTATTCATCAAGTTCCCTTAGTGTGCTTTTCCTTAAAATGACTTCTTATTAAATATCTCAAACTAGAGATAATTTAATCTCTATGTCTAATACTAAGACAGATGTTTATGTATAAAACATTATCTTTACTAGTTTACACTTGGAAGTTTTTAAAATTACCTCCCCATTTGTAAACATTCAATCACTAAAAAGAAATGTCTACTCTTTGTGATTAATTCTTGAGTAATTTATTTCTATTATTACAAACTAGTAATAATAAATAAATTATTAAATATTATGGAATTTATTTACCGTAATATACATTTTATGCTTAAGACATAAAATACATTATCATACCACTTGATAATTTACATGTCTTAATTGACATAACTTTATAAGTAGAAACTTATAATGTCTTTTTAGTTATTAAAATAAGTCAAGTTTTCACATATTATTTATAAATAAATTATATACTATCCAATTGCTTTATATTGATCAAATAAACACACCAAAATATTATTACAAACTAGTAATAATAATTTGATTTATAAAATTTATGGAATTTTAATCACCATAAAACATAATTTGCAAAATCTATGCAAATTAATTTATTCTCTTATTTAGAATATTAATAACTATTTTCATAAGTAATGACAAAAACAACCACTTAATAATAATTTCAACATTGTTGGATTATACATAATAATTTAAATTAATTATTACTAATAATGGTCCAATCATATTAAACTTAGATTTGATATGTTCTATATATACATAAAAATGTATATCCACATGACATAAAAATCCTACCCATTTATCTTAGTCATAATATAACTAGATTGATTCGGGTAATTACATAACTCTTTTGAGTATGCCAAAATAAATCATTACCCCTTATTATTATTTTATAATAAACTTGGGTAAATAAAATTATATGTCAATTTAATTCTTGTCTCATTTCAAGAGATACTTGACAAGAGTCAATAAACATCAATTACTTATATGTAGTTATAACAAAATACTAACTACCATAACCAACCAAAATATGGTTACATCAACAAAATTGATACAATATCATAATTCATACTGTACATTACACAACAAAATCATGTCATTTATTAAATTCATGCAGCATAACAATACCCAAGAGCATTAATTATGATATAAAAAAATATAATAATAACCACATGCTAAGGGATCATAAAACAAAACATCCAAAAAGAAAAGAGGGTACACGAAAAACTAACCACCAAAATGATTTTATAAATTAATTTAATCAATTTTCTTGAACATTTTCGATGAATATATTCCATCAAAAACTTGAACAAAATCATCCTTTAATCAAATAAAATTTGACTAAATACATACTTTATGTATACTTGGCAATTATAATTTATACATAATATATAAATTTTAAGCATGGTAGTATTTTATTTCATACTACAATTTATCATTGTCCTTTTAACCATCATGATTTCATGAGTAAATTTCAATTCTTTTTTCTTAACAAAATTATTAAGAATATAACACTTTATGATTTCCATCATAAATTTTCATCATCAAAAATAACACATACCCACTTCTCTAGATAATATCTTTGTAAAACACTATTACCCACATGCTTTACTTCAAATTAAAATAAATTTGAATACATGAATATGATCATCCAAAATAAGATTTAAAAGTATGTAAATACTTTCTCACAATTTTAAACACAAAAACATCAAACATAATTTATGATTAAATAAATTACATGAAAGTAAACTTACTTGTTTTCCATAATATTTCTTATTAAATATACCCATGAAAAATAAATATTTCATTTGCCTTCTTCAAAAAATCCATACCGAAAAACTTGTCTAATTTCATGAAGTTTGATGTGAGATCCTTAACGCTTGCCATGATCAAAGAAATTATCACAAAAGATTGTTAGAAATAATAATGTGAACCTTTGTGTATGGCATGAAACGATGATTAACGCTTTGAATAAACCATGAAACGAACAACACCGTAATGAAGATAAGTTTGCGACGAAGGTGTCACCAGAAATCTTGATATAGATCGAAGGCGTCTACAAGCTTTTCTTTTGTGATATTTCCCCCACAAAGGTACTTGGGTTATGAGACCGGAAATTAACAAAGAGATACAATCAATCACATCAATCGATTAGTACAAATCGATTGAACTAAACGACTTTGTATTTTTGTAGAGATCGAAATCAGGAAAACAATAAAAGAGTTGATCATTCTCCTTTACGTTTCAAGAGAATGAAAGAAAGATGACAAAATTTTTGATTCTAAGAAGAAGTGATTTGATATCCATGCACTTACTCTTATTTATGGAGTGTAAGTGTCACATGGATTCATCCAAACAACATCTGGTGGTTACCAGATATTAATGATGTAAAACATTCATTCATAACAACGCTTTATTCCATGAAACATAGCTTAGTTTCACGAAAAGACACACTGTTTCAATGTGCTTAGTTTCACGAAAAAACACGTTGTTTCAATGTGCTTAGTCAAAGAAGTGCTCGAACGAGCACCATGTTGCCCGAACGAGCAAGTCACCCGAGCAGCCTTATTTTGGTTCGTTGTTACGTCTTTGCTTAGTCTATGTATATGTACTTGCCTTAAGCTTTAGGATAAAGTCCTACATGTTCCAAATCTCAACAGAATATTGCTTCTTTCTCCTAAATGTCCATGATATTACCTACACATATATAAAGCCATTTAAGGTCTTAGATGAGGTTTAAGTGAAGAAAGAACACAAGAAAAATATTGAAATTGCTAACCAAAAAGTGTTGTCCGGAAATAGAATTCCAGCCTTGGATAAAAATATTGTTAGCTTTGAAATTAAACCTCTAATGGAAAATATGTATCTCACAGACATTTTTTAATACGAGTCTAGATTATGACATAAAACTTTGACGGGTGTGTATGTAGAGAAAAATTGGAGAAACAAGGTGAAAACAATAGGATGTCAAGAAATGATATTGGCAAAATTCTGGAAGGGGTTGAAAGAATGATATGGATCTCTTTGGTTTCAGAGTGTTTTTGGCCAAGTTATCTAAAGTCTCCATGCAATAAATCTCATAAATATGGACATTTGGATGCTCATTTGGGTCCAAAGGTTGAGACATGCACGCTGACAGAAATTCTGATGACCCATTGTAGTGAATGAAATGATTACTCTTAATATGCTACAAGCTACCACCATTTCAAGCTTGATTATCCTTAATAACGTTTAAACCTATGATATATAAACATTTGGAAGCATAAATTGATCATTTAATATTTTAAAATGATTTTATGAAGTGACTTCAAATTTTGAAGAAATTTCTAAAATTTAAGTTTTATGGAAATAATATATTTTCTTTGTTAAAATTAGGAATGACAATTCAGTCTGAATCCGACCCTAGTCCGACTCGATCCGGGGAAAATAATCCTATTCGAGTCCGAGGAAAAAGTCATCCGACTCCGACTCCGACTTTACGATCCGAGTCCGAGTTAGAGTTGGAACTTATTAAAAAAAAAACAAAAAAAACAAAAAAAACAAACAAACAAACAAAAAAAAAAAAAAAAAACAAAAAAAAGAAATCACGAGAAATTATATACGCCAAATTAAAATACGAGAAAGTTTTGTTAAATTTTAGTAGTAGAATTATTTCTCTTGTTAAAATTGAATTCAAATTAAAGTACATATTTTTTTGTTAAATTGTATTTGAAAAATATATTTTGTAATTTATATGCTTTAAAATCATTACTACAATATCACAACAATACTGTTTGATAATAATCCGACTCTGCATCAGATTCCGTTGGAGATCCGAGAGTCTGAGTCAGGGCAAACTTGGAGTATGCATAATCCGACTCCGAGTGGGGGTGGACTCAAAACAAAAGTCCAACTATTATCCGGAGCAAAGTCGGAGTATGTATAATCCGAGCCGTGTTCGACCCATTGCCATCCCTAGTTAAAATCAATCCATAACCAAAACGTGTTTTTAAATACCAATGAACTATAACATCATTATAAAGGTATTTTTTCTAATCTTTTATAATTACATAAATATATCTTCTTATATAAATTATTTTTATTGAAACACAAAAGATATGGTTTTGCCAACACGATTTGTGAAATCATTTGGAAATACTTTAAAGTTTATGAACCATATAAATATGTTTATCAAATTAATTAACAAATTTTTGAAGGAAATATAAATAACATAAGTTTAGTCAAATCTTGAATAAAACCAAAAGCATTGAAATCTATTCTTTAATATAATAACAATATTTAACAAAATAAACTTTATATATTCAAAGTTAATAGTATAAAACTCCCAATATTTTTTTGGTACTTAAGGATGAATAACTAGAGAGGTTAATAACACTAATCCATTACTAAACCTACTTAAGCTAAGATTAAGAGAAGCTTAAAGTTAGGGCTATTACACCATGCTTAAGGTAAGCTCGAGCCAACTGATCCATACTTAACAAAGTTTGGTCTAAACTGTAAACCAAATCGGACAAAATCCTAATATGAGTGTTTAGTCTGGTCTATGGTCTAAATGGTCAGGTCTTGTTTTTTCAAAAAATAATTACGGTTTACGGTATGGTCTCGATTTTTTAATTTTTCAGACCAGACCAGACCGTAAAACCGTACTTTGATCAAAAACCATAATTTTTTAATAAAAAACGGGTTTCTACCTAGATATTTTGAGATATTATTATTTTTATATAGTAATATATAATTGAATAATGTTGATGCAATCAACTAATTACAAATTATATTTATTTAGTGTTTATAAGTGCGAAATATTTTCATAGAACATATATTAATTTGGAAAAAAATATAAAAATAAAAACCATAAACCAGACCAGACCAAACCGTTGTAGAACAGTTTGGTCCGGTCCGGTCTGAAAATTTTCTAGACCGAAATTTTTGGTTTTGTTTGATTTTAGTGTCAGACCAGACAAAACCGGACCGTGTGCACCCCTAAAGGTCACCCCATTTTTTCAAAAAAATTTGCCATGTGGCTCTCTTGGATTGCTGGTGAAAATAATCAATTCTGGCGCCTGACATCTTCCTGCTCCTCTTTCCACTTGGCGCCTTTTGATTGGGTGTAAAAAAAATAGCCATTTATTTTAATTAACGGCTATTTTCATATTAAATTAAATTAAAAAAACATAATTTTTATACCAACGGTCATATTTTTTCGAGATCTATAAAATGAGACCAAGTTTGATCTTTTTTGACATAATTTTATATTTACCTATTTTCTTCTTATTTTTCTAATTATATGTTTTTGTTAAAAAACACCAAAATAATCATCCCAAAAATTCCATAATAAAAACCTGGATTCAAATAATCCAAATTATGGAAGAAATCAAAGTAAAAAACAACAAAGAAAAAAATCTTCAAACAATCAAAGTCCTCAAATTCAATATCAAAATTCTCTATCTTCTCAAAATATTCCTATAATTCTAACTGTATTCCTCAAAATATCCCAAATTCATCTTATTATGTTCCTCGAAATACCCAAAATTCTCAAACTATATTTCACAGCCATCAACAATCTCACAATGTGAACTCTAATATTGATAACTATTGAACTCCGATAAGGGGTGAAAGTTTAGACGAAAATGAGATGGTGTATGATGATAGTGATGATGATGATGATGTTGATGATGATGATGATGAAAATGAAGGAAATGGTAAAGATGATCAATATGGTTAAGATCGAGGAAATAAGGTTCGTCAAGATGATGTTGATGCTAGTCTCTACACCCAACCATCATTTCAAGATCTACTTTCACAATTTTGTTCACCACCGAGCTTCACGCAATTGGTTCAACGATCTCAATAGCAACCTAATGATGAAGCCCCTATACCTACAAAGAAAAGTTGGGATTTGATTGAAGATATTCCTCTCATATGTTCAGTCATGAACACAAGTACGAATCCAATTGTGAGCACCAACCAAAAGATAAGAGTGAGTTGGCAAAAAGTTAAGGAAGCTTCTGATGTAGCGAGGATGGAACGACCCCATTTGATCCCACGAAGAACTGCCAACATGCTTAAATGTCGTTGGGGTAGAGTTCCTCCAGCATGTTTAAAGTGGTCTGGAAGTTATGGCGAGGCTCTTATGAGGAAGAAGAGTGCCATGAGAGACGAATATGTCCTTGAAGAAGCACATTTAATCCATTAAAGAAAACAAGATAACTTTAACTTGATTGAGCAATGGAAAATTTTAGCGAAGTATAACAAGTGGAAGCAAGTGGTAGAAAGTAATACAAAAACCATTGGATCAACAACCAACTGGTGGTGTTAGTAGTCAAAGTACTGGGAAAAGATCAAGGACAATAGGAGATTATGAAACTCCAACAAGTGAACCTCAAGAAGGATCATCTACTCGTCCCGAGGGTGTGAAGAAGGCTAAGGCTCGCATGACTGGGAAAATGGTTGCAGATCAATCAATTCAAGCTTTGAGTACATTTGGAGAGAGTCTTCGACTTATTTCATAAATAATGAAGGAGAAGATAGAACTTCAAAAACAAAAAGAAGCTAGAAACAAAAATAGATTCAAATGGAAGAATATCGAATAAATTGGGATATGTCAAACATTAAGCAAAAAGGAAATTCTTCAGCCTTGGGAAGCTGATATGATGGTTCAACGTGGACAATACTTTCAGAGTTACAATGTTTAGTAGATGATTTATGTAATGTTTTAATTCTGTTTTGTTTTTGATGATGGTTTAATTATGTAATGTTTTAAAATGATGTTTTAGTTATGGAATGTTTTAAGAGGATGTTATAATTATGTAAGGTTTTCATGCACTAGTCTTTTCCTTTCTATCACCTTTTGGCATGCATTAGTTCTTTTCTTTCCATCACCTTTTGGCATGCATTAGTTCTTTTCTTTCCATCACTTTTTGGCATGCACTATTCTTATCATTTCTATCACCTTTTGGCATGCATTATATTATATATATAGAGATCCACATTCAATTGGATGTATAACTTCAAAATGAGTTTATATAAGTAACTTATCTTTGGCTATTCTCTATCTCACGAGATTTGCCTAATTTTTGATCGCCCAATTAAATTTGCTCTAATGTGGAAGACCAAAAGGATTTTTTCAATGTATCATTTCTGGGTCCAATGGAATTCATAGGTATAGGAAGAAGCCCTATCAAATAGAGATTTTTTCTTTCGACCATATTTCGATTGGTAATACGATATATAAGGACCACTACCACAAAGAGTACTACACCCTTGATCGTGAAATATCGATTGCTTGTTGAACCCTGTGAATTGCGTGAAAGTAGGATACTCCAAATTCGGGGGTCAAAGAGTTTTATAAAACGTTCTTGGTGGAAAAAAATGTGAATGAAAGATCCCACTGATTATCTTTGGCTATGACCAACACTATATTTATGTAGTTCTCATCCAAACATGAAGTAACTTATATGCTCTTCTTGTATGCATATTTCTCCATAAAATATACTTGATTTTAATTTTAGGATAGAGGAAGTATCATTTGGAAACATATGTTATTTTTTCCATCTCACCCAATTAGTATCATTTTCATTTATAGTTTGCTTACTCAATTTGCGTTATTTTTTTCTTTCGACAATAGGCCACCACTCTTTTTCGATCTTATTTAATACTCCCTCCTATTCAGCACAAGTGTCCCATTTCTATTTTGGGTCAAGTCACCTAAAATGTCCCATTTCCTTTTTTGGCATAGATTTTTTACCCTTATACCCTTATTTACTTTACCTATTTACTTTTTAACCTTATTAAATCTATCTAATTTATTCCCAAACATTTAATTAATCTAACCTAATCTATACCCCAAATTACTTAACCCACCCCATTTCCCTCCAATTCCCACGTCCTCTCTTCCCTTCTAGAGTCTTCTCTCTCTTCCCTCAAAACCCATTTCAAGAACCTTCATCTCTCATCTTCAAGCACCTTCATCTCTCATCTTCAAGAACTCCTGTTCATCTTCAAACCCAAAAATGGCGTCCCTCAAGAACACTCATTCAACCTCTCCCTCAAGAACACTCATTCATCTTCAAACCCAGATCTGGAAAAATGGCGTCCCTCAAGAACACTCAAGAACACTCATTCGTCCTCTCCCCCAAGAATTGGGTAATTTTTGTTGTTTGTTCGTATTTGTTCGTTTTTTTTTGGTTTGATTTGTTGTTTGATTTTTGAAATTTTTTCTTTGAAGATGATTTTTCTGGTTTGATTTTGTATTTGATTTTGTGAAATTTTTTTGTTGAAGATGATTTTTCTGGTTTGATTTTGTGTTTGATTTTGTGACTTTTTTTTTTGAAGATGATTTTTCTGGTTTGATTTTGTGGAAAAATGGCGTGAAATTTTTTTTTTGAAGATGATTTTTCTGGTTTGATTTTGTGAAATTTGTTTTGTTTGAAGATGATTTATGTTTTGATTTTGTGAAATTTCTTTTTGAAGATGATTTTTCTAGTTTGATTTTGTGTTTGATTTTGTGACTGAAGATGATTTCTGGTTTGTGGAAAAATGGCGTAATTGAAGATGATTTTTGAAGATGATTATTAGGGAATCATTAAATTCCTAATCTTTTCATTAAAAACCCCTAATAACACTCTCTCTCCTACCCCAAGGGTCCCATTTTGACTCTCCTTAAAGACCGTAAAAAGTCAAATGGGACTCTTGTCCTGAATAGGAGGGAGTATTTATAATCTCTTTTAATTTTATTCATATAATTTATACACTCATCAATAAAATCTCATCTGATTATATTTATACTTATATATTAGCCGTAATGTATAAAATAAGCTTGAACGATATATAGTATCCATAACATAACAAGTATTTTACAATCGAGTATAATTAATTCATAGGCACGAATTAGTAGAATTTTCTAGCTTTTAACTTGCCATCCAAGGCAACTCCATTTGAAAGTCTGGCCCACAGTATTCCAACTTTCCACCATTCTACCCCCTGGAAGCTTCTACACCTCTCTAGTCCCTACCCACAAAATATCAATCCAATTTTCCCATCTCACAAAGAACCTTCTGGATACACTTCTTTGTATAATTAAACATTTCCCTCCATCGTCATCTTCATCAAACTTCGTATAATTAGTAAATTACCCAGTACCAACATCTCAATCTAATCTCCTCTTCTCTATTCACAATCCTTCTAAGAAAAAGATGCCAACCCGATCATCCGGCCCAATTTCCCAAGACTGGGAACCCGTAGTCCTTCATAAAACCCGCCCAAAAACCCAAGACCTCCGAGACCCAAAAGCAATCAACAAAGCTTTGCGTTCAGGTATACCTGTCGAAACCGTGAAAAAAGCCGTTGCAGGGACTAATAAGAAAGCCCCTGCGACAGTCGTAAACGCCCGAAAACTCGACGAAGAAACAGAGCCGGCGGCTCTAGCTAAAGTTGCTCCTGAAATCCGACTTGCGATCCAGAAAGCGAGGATCGACAAGAAAATGAGCCAAGCTGAGCTCGCGAAGCAAATCAATGAAAGACCACAAGTAGTTCAAGAGTATGAAAATGGGAAAGCTGTTCCTAATCAAATGGTTCTTGCTAAAATGGAAAAAGTGCTTGGTGTTAAACTTAGAGGAAAAGTTGGGAAATGATTAACTCGTAAATGTTATTTCACAGGTTTTATAAATAAGATTTGGTGGACTTGGGATTTATAAATAATGGGTTGATCTTTTATTTTTATCGATTGAGCATGGCTTGTATGTGTAATGTTGTGATTTGGAAGAAATGAAATGAAAATTTAACTTTTAATTTATTTTTTTTTTAAATTTGATCATGAATGAATTTATTTGTTTTTGGAGGTGCAAAATTTCAGTTGAAGGAAAAAATTAAAGCTACAAACAAAAGAAGTGCAGGAATGTAGATAATTAATGAAATCATACTATTAACTAAAAGAATTGGAAAATTCCATGTGGCATGCTCACAATAATTTGCCATATGGAATAATCTTTGGATAATTGCTAAATTTCATGTGGCATGCTCACAATAATTTGCCATATGAAATAATCTTTGGATAATTGTTATATTTATTAATAATATGATATGATTTATTAATTGCTATATTTATTAAACTAAATAAGATAAAGTTAATTTTATTTTATTAAACTAAATAAATCCACCAATCATACTCTTAACTAAAAGAATTAAAAAAATTTCATGTGGCATCCTTTCAAAGATTTTTCACATGGAATAATCAAATTAATTAATTGTTATATTTATTAATCTAAATTGAGTAAATTAATAAATCGCATTTAATCTTGAAAAATATCTCTACCATTAAATTATCTTTGACTAATATTTTTTTATAGTTAAATTGAGTAAATTAGAAAATATATATACCGCATCATATATTCTAGACAATTTCTAAAATTACAAATTTAATTTATACATATATTGTCAAATTTGAGTAATTTACTATATAATATCTCAGGCTTTATTTTTTTAATTAATAAATATATTTATATATGTCGATGCTAAAAAACCGTGGATTGCACGGGATTCTATACTAGTTATTTATTAATAAGATTGCTAAGGATATCATTATAAGATTTATCAAATACCGATAAATAGTATACTCTCGATGCGTGATTTTCAAGTTGCAGCTATTTATTTTTCATGTCTCATAGTTGAATCTATTTTGCTGCGTCATGTCACGTTTTAGACCAAAAATCATGGTGCAAAAACACAATTGTCATCACGGACACGATCGTGGGAGCATAAAAAATTCGGACATAGCGAAACGAATCCTGATAATTTTCCAAGATAATTTTTTATGTACTTTAAATTAAAGGGGTGTTTAGCATGTGAGAATTGAAATTATGGGGCTATTGTTGAGACTTCGAATGAGGGTTTAGGATAAGACTTGAGTTGAGAATTTGAAAATAAATATCTATTGGCAAATGATAGAAATAGATAAAAATTCGATAAATATTGATGAGATTTACAAAATTGTCCTTAAAATTCTTAGATTTCTTTAATTCCATTAATGGCAAAATTGTTTTTCTATAAATTTTCTAAATCTCATCTCTAAATACTGTAGGAAAGTAGAAATTTAGAATATTATTTCTAGAATGTTGACTTGTTTTTTTTAGCTTAGACTAGTCTTAATTACTAATTTAGGATATATGTTTTTTGTATATATGCACCCATATATTCATTTGAAAGATAATTCAAAGTGAGTATTCAAAAACCCTAAAACTCATAGCTTTAATTTCTTCATGGTATCAGAGCCGATGGTGTTTTTCGGCGACCGATAACCGGCCCACCATACGGTGTTCATCATATACCAAGATCTTACCTGAAATGGAAAACAACAGTCAACTAATGTCATTGACTCCAATGTTGCAACCTCAGTGGTTAAACACCAACAATGAAGTCTCCATCATCAATTCTTTCTTTCCAATACCAAAACCAAAAAACTGTCAACCCAGATCCAAAAAAACGAAGGACCAAATGCCTTCATTCCTAAACTGAACAACCAATTTTACTTAAATAATCCGAAAATTTCAACCCAACACTACTTTAAAGAGGGTCAACCACTGTTTTGTTCCCGTACCTCACCGGAAAGTCGCCACCAAGGTGCCGAAAACCCGGACCGGCGGCAAGACTCACTCCATCAAAACACCGGACGATGGTGTAACCCTAAGTAGAGAGAAGAGAGAAAGATCAGACAAGAAGAAAAGAGACAAACAACTATTAATCTCCATGGAAAAGGAGAAGAAAAATAACGCAATTGAAATTGAAGAGGAGAAAGAGAGAGGAAGAACAACATGTTTTGGGGAAAGGGTTTTCGAAAATCAGACAGGGAATTGGGAAAGGAAATCAGTAAGTGAAAAAGGAAATTTGCTTTTTTATGATTGGCTTTTTTATGGGGAAAAGAAAGCTAGAAAGTTGACTAAAATTAAAAACTTTAAAATTCCCTCACAAAAACCCAACCCAACCGAAATTTCCATGCCCCAAAATTCCCACCAACCTTCACCCACCATTCCAATCCCACATGGCCCAATTCCTTCTCAAAGCCCATGTATTTTTAATACTTTTCAAAACTCCAACCTAATACCCACTCCAGCCGAAACCCACTTACCCCACAAGCCCACATTTGTTCCCTCCTTTCCACCTGGCCCAACTAATTTCCTAAGCCCAATTTCCCACTCTCACTCTTTGTTTACCATAGAAAATGACCATCATTAACCCATGGGCCTCGCTTGTCACACACGCTCTTCGACTTGGATTTTTGACTGTGGGGCAACCGATTGGGGTGAAAGTTCGGACTACGATTTGGACTTTAATCGACACCAAATCAAACCATATTTTATTCGGTCCCCATATTTTCAGACCAACACCAAACCAAATTATTTTCTAGATCCAACCAAATCGAACCGCAATTTCTTTTGTAGACTGCACCGAACCGCCAGACCGAATTGGCCGAATTGTTATTTTTGGGCCGAATAACTAATCAAGGTTTAAGACAATAGAAAAACATACAATTAATAATAATAGACATAATGTCTTACAAAGTCTTACAAAATATTAAATAAAGTCTTACAAAATATTAAATAAAGTCTTGCCAAATACAAAAAAAGCCATCCAAATCACTAAACAAATTAACAAAACCATAATATAATATGCATTAATCATCAATTTCAACCGTTTCTGGAATCATCGCTTCTTTTTCATCAACGATTGACATCTTGATCAACTCTACAAGTTATGAAAAACAAACAATTAGAATTTGAAAAGCAAACAAACAATTTACATGTGATATATTGAAACTAAATTAATAAATAAATAAAATTTACCTTCTTCAATTTGCTATACTTCTTCCATGTGTTCTTCAATACACACCAGGATAGGAGATGCACATAACCAATCTTGAGAACAAACAAGACTTTGAACCGTCATAGGAGCAAGGGAACTCCTAAACACATTAAGAACCCTCCCACCTGTGCTAAATGTACTCTCCGATGCCACAATAGATACGGGGACCGCTAGTACATCACGTGCTATCTTTTTCGTGATAGGAAACCTACTACAATTAAACTTCCACCACCCTAAAATATCAAAGTTCTCACAATCTTCTTCAATATCTTCATCTAAATATTTCTCCAACTCAAAGTTTCAATTCACCCTCTTTCTCATATTTGTGTTTCTTTCACTTGTTTTTCAACATTTTAATTTTTTTATGTGAGGGAACACAAGCATTATCATCTCTACTACTAGCTGAAGTTTCTTCTTTGTGAGCATCATTAGAGTGAGAACCTCTATACTCCTCAAATAAAAGAAACAAAGCTTCCTTCACCTTTTTTGCAAGTGAATTTCCAACACTTGAACCATAAACCTCAACTAACATCCACTCAACATACTCAAGTTTATAACGGGGATCAAGTACCATAGCAACAAAAATCAACAAATTAATTTTTTCTGGATCACCCCAATATTTATCATACTTTTCCTTCATTACACTAGCAACCTTAGCGGCTGCAATACACTTCTTAAACTTTAACAACGTTGCAGGAGATTGTTTGATAAACCTCACTGCTTGCCTAACACACACAACAGAATTATTTACATGTTTTATTCCATCACTAACAACCAAATTTATGATTTGAGCAACACAACGCATGTGAAGAAAACGACACTTAAGTACCCCAGTTTTCCAAGCATTAATTTTTTTTTTGCATATACCCCATAGCCACATCGTTTGAACTAGCATTGTCAACAGTTATACAAAAAATTCTCTCAGATCCCATTCAAGTAAACATTTCTCAATAGCCCTACCAATTTCATCACCCTTATGACTAGAGACAGGAGTAAAGTTCAATATTCTTTTTTGTAATTTCCAATCATTGTCTATGAAATGAGCAGTTAAGACCATGTAATTAATTTGTTGCACAGAAGTCCATGAATCAGTGGTTAAAGATACTCTAGAGTTGCAACTCTTTAAAAATGATTTTAACTTTCTTTTTTTAGTTAAGTATGTTTCATAGCAATCTTTTGCTACAGTAACCCTAGATGCTACATGAAACCTAGGCTCCATTAGACTACAAAAATACTTAAATCCTTGTCCTTCCACAAATTTAAAAGGCAACTCATCAACAATTATCATATATGACAAACCTTTTTAAGCTTTCCTGCATCAAACTTATGAACAACTAAACCACTAGAAGCACCCCCAGTTTCTTTAGCAACTTGAAATGAAAGCAAACTTTGTTTAGAGTCTTTAGGAACATTGTAAGGATACTTACGACACTGTGAAATGTGTGCCCACAAAGTGCTTGTTCCATTCCTTTTACTATTGTATTTGTATTGCACTGCACAGTAATTGCACTTGGCTTGTTGTCCAACATCTGTTTCAATCTTTGAGAAGTGATCCCATACACTGGAACAATCCTTTATCCGCTTTCTAACAGTGCTAGTGGAAGCTTTAGAGGCCGTTGAGGTCTCTGTTCCATCGTTACCAGTTGGGTTTGACATCTTGAAAAACAGAAAATATATTAGAATTTAAATCAAGAACATAAACCTAACTCAAAAACATAAATCAAGAACATAAACCTAACTCAAAAACATAAATCAAAAACATAAACCTAACTCAAGAACATAAATCAAGAACATAAACAGCTACTTACTTGAACATAAAAAAAAATCGAATATAAACAACATAAATCAAGAATATAAACAACATAAACGAACATAAACAACATAAATCAAGAATATAAACAACATAAACGAACATAAACAACATAAATCAAGAATATAAACAACATAAACAAACATAAACGACATAAATCAAGAATATAAACAACATAAACGAACATAAACAACATAAATCAAGAATATAAACAACATAAACGAACATAAACAACATAAATCAAGAATATAAACAACATAAACGAACATAAACAACATATAAATGAAAAACGAATATAAACAACAATAAGATCTGGGCAGTCGACTATAAACAACATAAATAAACGAATATAAACAACATCTAAACACAATCAAAGATTAAATCAAAAAAAGCAAAAAAAAGGAAAGGGGAAGACTTACTTGACGCCTGCGAGCTGGGCAGTCGATGGCTCGACGGGTGGAGTTGGGACGCCGGCGAGCTGGGCAGTCTTAACCAAGTTGAAGGCTTGAAGCTTTTAGAGAGAATGAGAGATCATGGGACTGTTCACTAGAGTAGGGTTTTCAAAGATGGAAATGGAATATAGAAAAGACTCATAGTTAGGGTTTTCAAAGTTGGGCCTGGGCAAACTTGGGCTTATTCCAAAATGTACATATGTAATTTCACATAATTTCGGTTTTCGGTCTTACATTTCGGTTTTCGGTTTTTTAAAATCTCAAACCTAATTCAAACCTTAATATTTCGGTTTTTGAATTTTCAAACCTAATCCAAACCAAATTTAAAAATCACAAAACCATATTTGTTATTCGATTTGGTCTGCTTCGGTGTGCGGTTTTAATCCGAATAAGTTTCACCCCTAGCAACCGATACTATGACCCATGACCCTTCTGATCATAAACACTCCGTTCCCACTACTCGAACTAAAATTCAAACCACCAATGGTGATTTTGTTGTTGTTACTAAGACTGGGACTGTTGAAGTGACTCCTTCCATTCACCTACAAAATTGTCTTTTAATTCCCAGCCTTACTCATAAATTGTTATCTATTAGTCAATTGACTAAAGAGCTTAATTGCACTGTTACTATGTCCTCCATTGGTTGTGTTGTCCGAGATGCTCAAACTGGGAGAATTATTGGACGTGGTATTGAACGAGGAGGCTTGTATTATGTGGATGAGGCAACTCAAAAGGGTCATACTTTGCTTGCTCATGGGTCACCTAATCATCAAATGCGGATATGGCATAGGCGTTTGGGTCATCCTTCACTAGGGTATTTGAAACGTCTCTTTCGATCTCTTAATGTAATGCACCCTTGGATTGTGAGGCATGTTTCCTAGCTAAGAGTCATAAGCATACTTATTTTCCGAGTCTGACTCACAGTATAAAACCATTTGCTTTGATTCATTCTGATGTTTGGGATCCAGCTCCTGATTCTAATAGACAAGGTTTTTCATACTTTGTTTTGTTTGTGGATGACTATACTCGCATGAGTTGGGTGTACTTATTGAAACACAAATCTGAGGTGTTTGATGTCTTTGTGAAATTCTATAACATGCTAATAACTCAATTCCAAGCCCAACCTCAAATTCTCAGATCCGACAATGGGGGGGGGGGAATACATAAACTCGGACATGAAACACTTCATCTTAACCCATGGTTTGATTCATCAGAGCACTTGCCCAAACACTCCATAACAAAATGGGGTTGCTGAGCGGAAAAATCGCATACAAGGAGATGACCCGAGCACTTATGTTTGAATCTCATGTCCCAACTCATTTTTGGCCAGAAGCAGTTGCTACCGCCATTTACCTGACTAACCGCCTTCCCACAAAAGTCCTCCACTTCAAAACTCCCTTGGAAACACTTCAGACCCATACTACTATTCCATCTTCTCATTCCCTACCCCCTCGAGTATTTGGGTGTGTTGTATATGTTCACCTTCCTAAACAAGCTAGAAGCAAACCTGAACCTCGTGTCGTTAAGTGTGTCTTTATTGGATATGGGGTCAATCAAAAAGGGTATTGATGTTTTGATCCAATGCACAACAAAATGTACACCACCATGGACTGTGACTTCTTTGAGAGTTCATATTACTACCCCCAGCTTAGTCCTCAGGGGGAGACTGTGAGTGATGACGACCTAAGCTGGTTAACATATCCTTCTGCTATCAATCCAGATCCTATAATTGATCATGACCCTATAGAGCAAGTAGGTAATCTCATAGCTGTTGTCACTAAAGATATAGTACACCCACCTCTTCAGACTACTCATGTCTCTCCTCAGACTACTCGAGTCCCGTTTGAAGCATCTGGGGAGCAATCTGAACAAGAGGTAATTCATGAGACTTTGATTGATATTGCTAATGAAGTTCCTAGTATTGAGTCACCTCACAGATATTAGTTACCCCCAAGGAGTACGAGGGGTATTCCTCCAACGAGATATGATCTAGAATATGAAGCACAAAGATCGAGATACCCAGTGAAGAGAGAGGGTAATAAAAATCTCTCACAAATAGTTGTTGCCTTCAATACCTCTCTTTATTCCAATAATGTGCCTCATACGGTTGAAGATGCTCTTTGGGATCCAAATCGAAAGAAGGCAATGGAGGAAGAAATCTCGGCTCTTGACAAAAATGAAATATGGGAGAAATGTGAGATACCAAAGGGAAAGAAGATGGTTGGGTGCAAATGGGTATATACAATCAAATATTTGGTAGATGGTACTATTGAGCGGTACAAAGCCAGTAGCACAAGGGTACACTCAGACTTATGGGGTAGATTTCTCTGAAACTTTCTCTCCATTGGCAAAGATTGACACAATCCGAATCCCGTTCTTTGTTGCGGCAAACAAAGATTGGCCGCTGCACCAGTTTGATGTGAAGAATGCCTTCTTACACGGGAAAATTGAAGAGGAGGTGTACATGAAGGCTCCACCGGTTTTCTCTGATGGCTATAAGTTTGGGGAAGACTGCAAGTTGAACAAAGCCCTCTATGGTCTAAAGCAATCTCCAAGAGCCTGGTTTGGGAGATGCACCTCAGCAATGACAAAATTTGGATACAAACAAAGCAACTCTGATCATACTTTATTCCTCAAGAGACGAAATGATCATGTTACTTGTTTGATAATCTATGTGGATGATATGATCATTACGGGGGATGACAAGGAAGAAATCTATACTCTAAGGGAACAACTATCTCATGAATTCGAAATGAAGGACTTGGGACGACTCAAGTATTTTCTTGGAATTGAGGTATTGAGGTCGAAAAGAGGTATTTTCATTAATCAAAGAAAATACATTCTTGTTTTGTTAGCAGAGACATGCATGGTTGATTGTAAACCTGTAGAAACACCTATTGTTGCGAACCATGGTCTCCAAATGATCGAAGGTGAAAAACTAGCTGATAGAGGACAGTATTAGAGAATGGTGGGCAAACTCATTTACCTTTCTCACACACGCCCAGACATTGCATATGCCGTTGGAGTAGTGAGTAGATTTATGCATCGGCCACAAATTCATCATATGACAGCTGTCATGAGGATTCAAAGGTACCTGAAAGGTACAAGCAGCAAAGGGATTTTATTCAGGAAAAATGATCACCTAGATCTCCTTGCCTACACAGATGCAGATTGGGCAGGAGATAGAGATGATAGGAGATCAAGCTCGGGGTATTTTACACTGGTTGGGGGAAAGTTGGTTACATGGAAAAGTAAGAAGCAAAAGGTGGTAGCCCTATCAAGTGCAGAGGCTGAATTCAGAGGTATTGCCAAGGGAATCACAGAGATTATGTGGTTGAGAAAGCTCCTGAGCGAATTACACTTCCCACATAAGAAGACATGCAAGTTATATTGTGATAACAAGGCCGCCATCAGCATCTCAGAGAACCCAGTTCAACTTGACCGAACGAATCATGTAGAGATCGATAGGTATTTCATAAAGGAGAAACTTGAGAAGCAGATAATAAGTCTTCCCTTTGTGAGATCGAAAGATCAATTAGAAGACCTCCTTACAAAGGTCGTTACTTCAAAAGCATTCGAGCAGACTTTATGCAAGTTAAGTATTGGTGACCCGAAGACCTAACTTGAGGGAGAGTGTAGGAAAATAGAGATTTAGAATATTATTTTTAGAATGTTGACTTGTTTTTTTTAGCTTAGACTAGTCTTAATTACTAATTTAGGATATATGTTTTTTGTATATATGCACCCATGTATTCATTTGAAAGATAATACAAAATGAGTATTCAAAAACCCTAAAAGTCCTAGCTTTAATTTCTTCAAATACCACCCTCCCTCCTTTTTTGTAAGACTTTCCCTTCTTACAAGTCTCATCCTCTTTCAATTTCAAATCCCCTTAAACAAGGGACTTTTTTAATAATTTTACCTAGGGATGGCAATTCAGTCTGAATCCGAACCTAGTGTGACTCGATCCGAGGAAAATAATCTGATTTGAGTCCGTGGAAAAAGTCATCCGACTCCGACTCCGACTTTACGATCCGAGTCCGAGTTAGAGACGTACCAGAGTTGGATATTATTAAAAATCCAAGACTTCGACTCGACTCCGACCCTGAAGGACATCTGACTTTGAATTTAACTTTTACACTAATATTTTGTTTCCATTAAACCTCTAGATGTGACTAATTCAAACTCTCTCTCATTTTAATTGTAATTTTCGATTTTGAAAAACTACCTGGTATTTTTGTTAAATTTTATTAGTAGAATTATTTCTCTTGTTAAAATTGAATTCAAATTAAAGTACATATTTTTTTTGTTAAATTGTATTTGAAAAATATTTTTTATAATTTTGTACGCTTTAAAATGATTAGTACAATATCAGAACGATACTGTTTGATAATAATCCGACTCTGCATCCGACTCCGTTGGTGATTTGAGAGTCTGAGTCGGGGCAAACTTGGAGTATGCATAATCCGACTCCGAGTGGAGGTGGACTGAAAACAAAAGTCCGACTATTATCCGGAGCAAAGTCGGAGTATGTATAATCCGAGTTGAGTCCGACCCATTGTCATCCCTAATTTTACTGAAAACTGTCATTCCTCAACCTCAAGTCCCTCTTACCAAACACACCATAAATGGTTTATTGTTAATTAAGTTTAACATATTAAATATAATAATAATAATAAAATATATAAAAAAGTAGTTAATATATAAAAATAACAATGACTACTTTTACTACCTTTTACTTGTAATGTTAGTTTAACCTTCTAAACATAAAATAAATGTAAACATTTAAAAAAAAAATAATACTCTTTTCTATTCTTTTTATGTGTCCCATTTCCTTTTATGGTCAAGTAACACTAATTGTCCCATTTTCATTTTAGTATGTTTTTTTACGTTTATGCCCTTCGAAGCTTTATCTTATTTTCAATTATACCCCTCCACTACACATACTAATTTCCCTCCCTTATAATTAATGAAGAATATATAAACCCTAATTAACATACCCACCTATTAATCATTCCCTCCCTTTTTAACCTTAAAATCCTACCCATCCCCATTTTCCTTCCTGTATTCAAGTTCCTTTAAGAACCTTAATTTTCGGTCGATGGTTTACCACCGTCCTTTGCCTCTATCTTTGTAATCCTTTAAAAACCCTATATCTGGGTTTTGTTTTCTCCCTCTTCTTTAATTTTTGTCGTGTTCTTCTCATGGAAAACTCTAATTCTTCTCAAACATTATTAATCTCACCTCTGAAGAACCCTAAGTCGACAATAAACTCACCCATGAAAAACCCTAACTCGCCTACTTCTTTACATCTAAGAATCCTCAAATCCCCTCACAAATCGCCTTCTAAGATTGAGTTTAAGGGGTTCGATGATGGAAACCCTAGATTTAGACTGAAATCTTTTGAGGAAGAGAGATTTGATTACTATGATGACTCAACTTCTGTTGAGACTGATCCTAAATGGGGGAGAGAACTTGACTACGACGGTGAACCTATTTACACATCTGAGCCTTAAATGTATCCTAATCATGAATATTCTGCCATTGATGCTAGTGTTTTTGAATACTGATTGTGAAGAAGAGGATTCACTTGATAAGCTTGGTCCTTTCTCAAGTGAGTTTCTGTTCTTGTGGGTACATGTTGATATTGACAGCTGATGATTATTTATTCAAATGTTTTGTTAATGCATTTTTCTACGTTGGTCTGTGATCTTTGAATGAGACCAAATTTTTACCCACCATAAATTTAACAAACAAGGTATGGATTGTTTTTTCTAACGTTTTAAGCGCAAAGACGTTCAAGTTCTACTCAATGAATTGAAAAAAAATATCTAATGTACCTTGTGCTGCGGTTTCTGTGTTTGTGAATGGTGTGTTTAAATCTTAAACATTCCTTCTTTTAGATCCCAAAAATATGTCCAAAACTAAACAGATATACATTTGAAAATTATGGTTGTGTTTGTGAATGGCGTGTTTGTCAGATTCTACACTTGTTGTTCATCTCTTGCTGGTTTATGTGCTTTGGTGGAGTACCTTGTGCTGCGTACAAAAGTTGTTGTTTTTACATTGTTTTAGCTTAGCTGGATTCTATGAATGGCGTGTTTGTTAGATTCTGCACTTATTGTTTATACATGCTTGTAATGTGATGAATACAAACCTAAGATATTGTGGTCTTAGATTCTCAAAAGCATTATTCATAGTCCTAAGTAGTTGTGTAACATTGTAAGCAGCTTTTTGATACTGCAAAGCTTGAATGGATCTAAAAAAAACCTAAATCTAGTACATTCATGTCAGGGGAATTTCTTGGTTGTTGCATTAGTTGTATGTCAAACCCATCTTTCATTGTCTCTTCTAAAAATTATGTGGTTTGGCATTGTCTTATTGAACGTAAATTTGACAATCCATGAGGCCATTTTTCTCTTATGGTTGGTAGCACATTAGTTATAAGCATTGCTCTAATGTGCTCTTTCGTGATTGATTGTTTTGTTTTGTTTCCAACTCCCCCCTTTTCCTGTTGTTAGAGCTTCTTTTTGCTGGTTCAAGTGTAATAAATTGCCAAATTCCTATCTTACCATTAAAAAAGACATCACCTTTGGTTGTAAATATTGGCTTTGTAACAGCACACATAAACAAGATTTTGGGAATGAACGTCTTTGATTGGCACTGTCTATGTGGCTCTACTTCACCCGAAGCTAGATAATATGTTTGTATCTCCCGGGTTAGATATAAGTGTTTTTCATCTATGTAAACAACTTTAGTATATGGCTCAAACTTGAATGCATTATTATGTATATCATATTCACATTTAGATAATGTAAAACTCAACCTGTGTAGCTTGTTATTTTGATTCAAAGTTGGTTTGATTTTGTTTGTATGCTTCCTTAAGAATTTGCCCTTCTTCCACCTACATAGTGTGGTATGTGACAACTCAAATTGCTTAGCAACTGAATGTTGAGTACACTTGAGTTCATATTTGATGGCCTTAAATTTTTCTTTATCAAATTCAATTTTGTTTGGTGCATCTCTTCCCACTCTCACTACAATGAATTTGACTTTTTGCAACATTGGATTTAGTGGCATTAAAAATATGCCACTAATTCATATTTTTAATGTTATAATTATTGTTTTTTATTTAATGTTTCACCATAGAATGATTTAGCGACACTTTATTTGGTCTTTAGTGGCATATGTAAATTGTCACTATAGTCTATTGTGGCATTTGTGACAAATGTCACTAGATCCTATGTTGCAAAAAGCTTTTGTGTGATTTTTTAATATGTTGCTAAAGGGTCTAATAAATATCACTAAATCCTCTAAATATACTATTACCAATTTGAAATAGCGACATTTAAATTAAATGTCGCTAAATATATCCCACTAAAAGCCAATTATGTTGTAGTGTCTCTTGCTTTTGAGTTAACAATTGTTTTGTTATTCCTGATTTGCTTCACTTCATTCCACAATTGTGTGATTGTTTTCCTACACACTTGAAACTCTATGGCAAGTGCATTGATTGTGCCTAGCACTGGTTTCCCCTTCTTCTTTAATGCAGAACGTAGCTTTTACATGATTCAGGTTCTTCGTTGTGTAGTTAGGTTGTTTGAAGGAGCCATTTTTTTGGACGGGTGTGTAATTAATGACTTTTGTTTGGTGTATTTATTGATTCTTATTTGCTCTAGTGTGGGTGTTTACAATGCTGTTTGGCGCCTAATTCAGTTCATGAAATTTTGTTTGTGTTTGTTAATTATGCTTACCGTGTTGGCGCCAATGATCCATTTTTGTTTTTTTCATCAGCTTGGCAGCAGTTTCTAATTTTCTTTAATTTTTGGACATTTTAATTTGATTTCTAAATGAATTTAGGAAATGTGATGACTTTTTTAAATTGAAAATTTTGTTGTTTACAAATCGGTGGCTATTTATGAACTTATTAATGCGTCATTTTTGGTAATTTGGAAAATTTGAAGTCAATAATCGCAAAATAATCCGCACGCACATGATCACTAACGACTGCAACTACACAGAGGCTATCGAAGAATTGAGAAGGCTAGCTCAGATACCGTAATGCTTCTATGTAATTTTATTTAGTACTCGGACAAATATATGTAATTTCGAAAAATAATTGTACTTGTAGGACTTGTTTATATACTTTCGGTTTTAAGTAGACGACTGACATAATTTTGGTGTTGAGCTAAATTTTTTTTTCGACTTTTGGTGTTAAAAATATTCAGTTTTTACATTTGGTTACAAAGTTCTAGAAATTGGTGGGAATCATTAACTCATTAATCTCTTTACTAAAAACTCATAATACCACTCTTTCTCCTACTTTTAGGGTCTCATTTTGACTCTCCTTAAAACCCGTGAAAAGTCAAATGAGACTCTTAAGAAGAATATGAGGGTGTATATAAAAAACAATAGCTTTAAATGTTAAAAAAATAAAAAAATAACCAAAACAGTAGTAGGCTAGCTGTAGACAGTAGTGTCAAGTTACTCAAGTACTATCACGTGATCAATTTTCCTTCTCTCAAAATAATAGCTTTCAAGTAGTATCATTCACCATCACCAACAAAGTTACCCCTTATGTCATAAACCATTTCTTGTGGAGCTTTGAATTAGTATCAATTCTAATTTCCAGTTTCTATGCTGATCAACAATGGAGATGAGAACGGTTTGTGAAAATCCTGTGCTTTTTGTCAACCTTTAGTTCTTTCTATTTTTTTTTTACCTTATTTGGTGTGTACTTTCAAGTTGAAATCACCCCTAAACAAAACTTGCTGGAACTCAGTCGGAACTCGCTATAACTTTCGGGTTAACACATCCAAAATGTGCTTTAAGCGTGGTGATGCGCATCATTTCCATCCGCCGTCATAAATCGTGAGATTTCCGAACGATCGTCTCAAAGTTCATGTCAACTCTGTCTTTCTGTGTTAACTCAGTCGAGTTTTTATACCTTGCCCAGAACCTTTAGAGCTCGACGCCACCTTGTCTTATGTTGAATAGCCTGTTCAAATTTAGATACGAAAGTTTGTAGTACTCGGAGAAAAGATATTACCATGGTTTAAGTGTTATGCGCAAATTATGAGCGCGAGGTGGCTACATGGGAGAGCGAAACATTCAGCGTGAAAAGTATCTGCACCTGTTTCAGGTTAGTAAAGTTACATAGACGTAACTTCCTTAAGGGGGTAGAAGGCGATAGGAATTTCGCGCGAATTAATAGATAAGTCGAGGAGTTTGGACAGTTAATAAGTGTGTCAAGTTTGTGTTGTGAGTTGTGTTGGTGTGATGTTTATATGATTTATTATCCACTGTTTGAGTGTTGTTTGTCAATCCTAATTTTTTTTTTTTGTGAATTTGTGCAAGTTATGAGGGCGTAACTTCTCTTAAGGGGGTAGTCTATAACAACCATTAAAATATTGAATGAACTTTACTTATTTTTTATGTATAACTAGATTATCCCCATGCGATGCACAGTTTTTTTCATTTTATTGTTTTTATTATTTTAAAAAAAACTGAAAAGGAATTGTAAATTATTGGCTATTGATTTTCAATGAATTAATAATTGCATATAATAGCTAATATTTAATTAATGTTTAATTTTTTTTAAAAAATACTATTTTATAAGTTATGCTTATTGATATTATTTTAATATTTACTTAGTAAGCATAACAAACTATGTTAAAAATAGATTCTAATATTAATAAATTGTTTGGAGCATATATTACAATGTTAAATTAAATAAAATATTTTAAATAACGATAAAATTTATATACAAAAAATAATTTAAATGATGATACAAATATCAAATTAATAATAGCTTCTCTTGTATGAGACTATTTGAATGTTGAGACGGATCCATGTAATTAGCTTAATTATTTTATTGATCAGTATAAGGTTGTAATTGACACTTAAAGAATTTATGAATAGAAAAACATTTAAAGTAATTATTTCTATTTAAATAAATAAATAATACAAATATAAAACTAAAGTTGTTTGCTTTACAAATGCAAATATTTGTTTTCATGTTTGTCTCTTTATTCACCAATTTATCTCTCCTCTTACCTCTAGATACATTAAGTAGATTATTAGAAAGTTGATTGCATTAACCAATTCTAATAGTCCATTTACATATTTTGACTAAATAAACCAATTCCAATGCATTTAGACATTGTTTAGAAAACTCACCAATTTCAATTATTAATTATGATAATAGTTATTAGGATTAATCAATACCAATGGAAAACCCAATTCCATTATATTTAAGGATGACATCATCATCTCATATTGGAGGAAAAGTTTTAATCCACAAAGTGACTCCTCATAAGTTTAAGGGTATGATGATGTCAGCGTTTTTTGTTTTAGTTATAGGTATAGATTAGTTGATTAAATGTTTTTAATTATTATTTGATTATACCTTTGTTGTACGTGTGTTTCGTCACATAATAAGTTATTGCGTAACAAGTATATCGCGTAACGACTTTTAGGTCTAACAATTAAACCGAACAATAAATAAATTAAATTTTAAAGGGAAATTATAATGGTGCCCCTGAGGTATGCGTTATTCTCAATGGTGTATAAACTTTTTTTTTTCCAGTGGCACCCTTGACGTTTAGGGGTAATAACAACCGTGAACTTTTTAAGTTTTTTCCGTTAAATATCCGTTAAGTTCTCGAAATTATTCTCAATGGTCTTCTTCTTCTTCTTCTTCTTCACTCCTTCCATGGCTGCCCTTTCTTCAAAACCCAGAAAAATTCCTTAATGCCCTTTCTACCCCAATTTCAAATATGACCCATATATAGATCTTTAGTCCCTATTTTCTCATATTTCCCCAATTAAATCGCACAAAGGTACAATGATAAGAAAATAATCCAACCAACTCAATTCCATGGCAAACTCAAGGGCAGAGAGGCAGAGGAGTACTACCTATGTTGTTGTAGATTTTTTCTTATTTTCAATGACCTTCATAGGAAAGGATTGAACTAGCTATCTATACCAAGTTATACCATTTAATGTTTCTTTTAAGGGTTCATTTCAATAGATTTGCAGAGGCAAAATATGGGCAATTTTCAAACTTTTTCAGACATCCACAAGTTCTATTGGAAACCATTAAGTTCAATTACTTGCATAATTTTGCTATTGATTCCAAAAGTCAAGTGGGTGATCCAAATAATCGAGTTGAATACAGTGCACACAAAGTGTTCGGTGAAATTTCTGAACCAAATGTTGTTAAGTTCAATCACTTGCTCTTTGAATATGCTCGCAATAACAAGAGCGTGGAAGCTTTGAAATTATTCATTCATATGTATCAATTAGGGGTGGTTGATAATGGATCAAGCCTCTCATGTGCATTGAAAGTGTCTAGTGTTTCAAACAATCAGAATTTTAGAAAAAAGTTGCATTGTCATTGTATTAAATCAGGTTTTATGGTGGATGTGAGTGTGGGTACTTCTCTAGTTGATATGTATATCTATGGAACCAAATGATTCTTGGATGAAGTAGCCATGAAAGGAGAAGGAAGATGATAGGGAAGAGAGAAGAAGATAATCGAGCAACCTGGGTATATAAACATCAACAAAGTAACCATGGTTAGGTTACATTTTAAACTTAACGTGTAGTTAACGGAAAAAAGTACAAAAGTGTCACGGTTGTTATTACCCCTAAACGTCAAGGGTGCCATTGGAAAAAAAAATAAGTTTATACACCATTGATATTAACGCATACCTCAGGGGCACCATTGATAATTTCCCAATTTTAAAAGATAGGTAGTATAAGGGATAAGGCCGGTTCTTAGGAGGGCATGGAGGAGTTCATGTAACTCCTTCCTAATTACATAGTTAATGACATTTAACAAGGACAATTATGCTAGGCATTTACGTGAGGAATTAAGGGTGTTTAATTAGGCTTTGAAGGCTCAAAAGAAGCATTTGATAACATTAAAAATTCAGAAAATTCCTCTAACATTTTCCATTTTTTGGGCCAAAGAGGAGAAAGATAGGAAAAAGTGAAAAAAAATTCTTGAGTTCATTTTTTAGTGTTCAATTGTGTTAATTCGATCTTTCATCTTTAAATTGTAAGTTCTGATTCAAAACTATTTTACACAATTTTAATTTGTTATAATAATTTTGTTCATGACATTTCTTTTATTTATTTTTCTATAATTCGAAATTCTTCTAACAAATTATTCTTCAACAAAATTCAATTTGTTAGAAGAATTATGTTCATACCTTCTATTAGTATAATTATTTTATAAATTTATATTTCTTTAACAAATTCAATTTATTAAGAGAAATTATGTTTATATTTTATTTTATATAGTTTTTCATGAATTCATATTGTTTTATCAAAAATTCAATTTGTTAGAAGGATGTTGTTCATACGTTTAGGTTTTTATGATATCTTAATTCTTTAACAAAATCTCAATTTGTTAGAATAATTAATGTGTGTAATTAAATTTATTTGTTTTCGTTATCATAACTTAAGATTCTTTAGCAAAATTTCAATTTGCTAGAAGAATTGTGTTCATGATTTTCGATTTACATGCATAGGAAAATAATTGATGGTTGTTGAGGATATTCTAATTCAATGATTATTTATAATTTGATTTCATAATTTAGTTTGGAGATGGAATTTGGTGTATATATAGATGTGCATATTTTGTTTTATCAATTTATTAAAGTTTGGATGATTTCATTATTCTGATTAAATAGTGCTTGAATATGTTCATTTGTATGTGCTGCCGATAAAAGGAGATTAAAAGAGATTTAATTATTTAAATAAACTAAACAAATAAATAAATATTTTTATTTTGGATAGAGACACTCTGTCTCGTGAGTCGCTCCTTGAGCCTAAGGTTTGAGTGTGTTTTGTTTGTAGTATTGCACGCCGATTGCATTAAAAGTCGTTTAAACGCTAAAGTTGATTAAAAATAGTAAATGGACGTTAAAAATTATGTAATTTGATGCCCAACGTAATTGATGCCTTCCGGACGTAATGGTGAAGTTGGATTCTCTGTTTAAATTTTCTAAACTGTCCGAAAAGACCTGTAAAGTTTCTAGTCAATTTTGAAAGTTAGGAAATTATAGATATCATGATTCAGTCATTCACAATTATGATGTTTAGTGATGCCTTGATGGTATAAAGTGGATTGAATGTGTAAACACGTATAGTTACGTGATTTTTGTATGTGCGATTGTGTTTAGGACCTTAGTCCATGAGAGGTTGAGATTCCATTCGTGAAGTGAGTGTGTTAATCTATCGTGCTATTAAGGTACACGTTTAGACCATAGTTTTGTAAATGGTTACTTAAAGTAATGTTGTATGCATTCTATGATGTGGTTTTGTATATCATTTAAGGCTTAGATACCTCAAATACTTTGAAAGGAGTTAAACTTGAAAATTGGGAATGATTGTGTTTACTACCCTATGGGTTTATTACATTGGATTTGGAATAATTATTATTGTTCCCATGGCAGTTTTGGATCATTATGGTTACCATAGGGGTATGCATACTTTATCTTTGACGACCCGAACAGGACCAACAACGTCTTAGGTCGGAGGTTGCCTTTGGATTAGCTCTCCATGTGTATTCCTCCTAACTTTGATAGCACTTTGGCGATCCTAATAGGACAGGCAACGACAAGAGATAGGGAATTGGAAAGTCGATTTTGATTAAAATTGTTAGAGCCTTTGCATGCTATGATGAACTCATTGCTTTTATGTAACCTATATATAATGCACTATATAAAGTCTCTAATGTGTACATGTTTATGTTTTTTGGAACGTGTAATGATGTTGTCTTCGATAACTAGCAAGTGGGACTGAAAGACTGAGAAGTGGACACCAGAACCTGTAATTGAGCAATCCGATACGTTAAATGTATTATTATGATTTTGATGAATTTTAATTTATGTATTTCTTTGTCACTTGAACCTCGTCGGTCCATGAATCTGGTTTAACTTAGATGTCCAACGTGTAACCTGAAATTCATATTTACATGTAAATATCCAGTTCACTTTAAGTCGAACTATTACAGAGAGCCAAAGTTTACTCCACAAAAGAAAAACTTTAACTCCCTTTAAGATGGAGATGTAGTACAATTCAACACAATTTTTACTCTCTTTTTTTAACCAACTAATTAATATATGAAATCCAAATTTACGAGGTCATTTAGGGGTAAAAATAGTTTCAAGTCTTTGTTTGTTTCAAGGGAATGAGACTAGAAAATGGGACTAAATTAAAAATTGTGAAAGCCCCCCAAAAAATTGTCTTGGGGGAGGGTTTTATTTGGTTTGAGAATTTCATTTTCATCAATTTCTTCCAAGTTCCAAACATGCCTGTTGAGTCAAGCCCGAAATCTCATTGTGATGGAGGTGAGTTTGATCACCTAGTGGCGTACGCTTTGGCTTGCACGCTTGAGAGCGATGTGGTGAGTGTAAGGAGGTACGAGGGCTTGCGTTTCGGGTCGATCCATAAAGTGATGGATGATGATGATGCATGGTGGCTTGATAAAGCCATGAAGCAAAGAAGAGAGGTGCTTGGAGTGTGCTCGAGCTGCCAAGAAGAGAGGAAAGGATCGAGCAGCAAGTCGAGCTGCATTGCTCGACCAAACCAGTGAGCACAGCAGGGGCGCTCGACCGGGTCGAGCGAAGAGGCTCGGGTCGAGCGGAGTGGTCCAGAGTTTCTGACGCGTGTGCTGTTTTGTCTCGGTTTTGCTTGGGCTCTAAGCACTATTGTACTACGGTATTCTAGAATGTTTTAGGGGCTATATAAGGGTCTCTAAACACTCTTAGAGTGTGTGGGAGGCATAGATAAGATTGAGAGCTAGGGTTTTACACCAAAAGAGTTCTTATTCTCTATTTATGTATTTTGAGAGAGTTTGAAGGAAAGCTTCAAACTTTGGCTTTAAGGAGTGTTCTTAGAGCTTAGAGTTGAGTCATTAATGTATTGTGGTTTATGTTAATGATAAGAGACTTGATTTGAGGGGGAGGTATCCTTAGATACCTCATTAGATTGTTGTGTGGTTGTCTCTTGTTGCATACTCTGTTTTTGTTCATTCTTTCTTTGCATTTCTTTGTTCTTGTTCCTTCACCAAATCTTTAGCCCATTCACAAGAATTGGTATCAGAGCTTTAGGTTAGTTTTGTGGGTTGTTTTGTGGGTGAAAGTTTGTGTCTTTGGTGGGAAAACAAGATGGGTGATAGTGCAAAGTTTAATGTTCCTTTGTTTGATGGGAGAATGAATTTTGCGGTGTGGAAGAGCACCGTAATGGATTTGTTGGTGCAACAAGGGATTGATGAGGCTCTTGAGAAGAGTAAGCCCACAACCATGGATGAAGGGAAATGGATGGCTATGAAGAAGAAGGCGGTGAGTTCTATTAGGCTTGCCATTTCACTAGAAATCAAGTATAACTACTTGGATGAGACCAACCCCGGTGAGTTGTTGGAGAAGCTTCAAAAGGTTTATGCTTCTAAGTCTTTGACCAACAAGTTGTGCTTGAGATGGGAGTTGTATCAACTCATGAAGGAGGAGGATACAACTATGCAAGATCACATTAACACATTCAATCAATTGGTGTGCCAATTGTTGAATGCCGATGAGAAGCTTTCCGAAATGGAGAAGGCACTACTACTATTGGCTTCTCTTCCAAAGAGCTATAAAAATATAGTTCAAACTTTGCTTCTTGGAAGGGATACCATCACTCTTGATCAAGCTTTGGCGGCATTGAGAGAGAATGATCGGTTCATGGAGAGGCATGGTGAGGGGGATGAGAAGAAGGGTGGTAGTGAGGCTTTATTTGGGGAAAGCTCAAGAGGGAGATCTAAAGATGGGTATCAAGCAAAGGGGAAGTCTAAAATGAGGAGGCTGCAGACTTGCACCAATAGCATCCAAACCAGAAAACATCATCAGCAATCAGCAAAGAAGCATCCTACATTCACCCCAACAAATCAGAATAGGGCATATCAAGAGGTATCCTCTCTAGTGTACCCTGACAGCCCTCAGGACTTCAGCAAATAGAACAGCATCATGTGTGCTCAGCAGCATCCAAACACAGCAACAACAAACAAACATAGCAGCCAACACTCACATTGATCCAGCAAACACAAATGGACATAGATCAATCAACTACTACAAGTTAGCACAGCGTTCCAGCAAATGGACAAGTAACAACTTAAAGCAAGGCTAAAAAACATCAGGCCATCAACGTAACAGATATGCCAACCTACTGATCAATATACAACCATTGAATATTGCTATTACTAACATCCATAGGATATAAACCTTTCATACGACTCCTAATAGTTATTCGAATAGTGTTGAAAACCTGCTGCGGGGTGCAAACATAACCTTTCCAGATAGCTGTATTCCTATTCATCCAAATATGGTAAATCACAGCAGTATAAATAGCACAGATCAACCTCCTTTGCATACAGTTCTTTTTAGACTTTCTAAAATCCATCTTATCAATAGGGCGGAAAACAACCCCAACCCAACTACTCAATATAGAAACACAACGCCTACTATAGGGATAAGTAAAGAAAAGGTGTTCATAGGATTCAGGATACGCACCACACAGGGGACATAAGTCATCCGTCACCACACCCAAAGGTAACAATTTGTCCTTGGTACGCAGCCTCTGTTTGGCAACTAGCTAAGCTACAACTCGATGTTTTGGAATGGAGATGCGATTCCAAATCAGATGCCGCCATGGAGCCTTCAAGTTGGATCTCATAAGTGCCACATAAGTTTCCTTGATCGAGTAATAGTCCTTCACTATCCAGTCTTTAAGTCTATCCTTCACAGCGCAAATTTTCTTCAATGTCCAGCTCGCTGTGATAGGAGCATTGAAGATATCCCACCGACCTCCTTTAGTATACACTCCGTGAACCCATCGCACCCAAAGGGATTCACTCATTGTAGCCAGATGCCACGCAATTTTACCAACAACAGCAATATTCCACACTTGGAGATTCCTAACGCCCAGGCCACCCACCTTTTTCGGTCGACAAACCTCCTCCCATTTAACATTACCCGGCTTATGGTTTTCCTGCACGCCAAACCACAAGAACGATCGACAAATAGAATTAACAATATTGATGACTCTTCTAGGTAAGATAAACATTTGACACCAATACGCAGAAATACCCATCAAAACTTGAATTAACAAGCTGCAGACGGGCGGCATACGAAAGATGCTTCTCCTGCCACAACCTAATTCTAGAAGTCATCTTATCTGCTATTTCCTCACAGTCCACCGCACAAAGATGCTTCGAAGTCATATTATTATTATTATTATTAATATTATTAATATTAATATTAATATTAATATTAATATTATTATTATTATTTTTATTATTATTATTATTATTATTATTATTATTATTATTATTATTATTATTATTTGGCAATGTAAATTTTATAAAATGCCAGAAAAAAGCCGAAGCTAACAATCTAGAGTCAAAAGACTTAGGCATCATCTCCCAAACAGGCTCCGAAAGACCATGACAAGCCCATCATCATGCACTTGGAGTGAGACAACACCTCAAAAAAGCTAACATCGAATCAATAGAAATTACAAATGATCAATTCGTTAATTACAATTATAAAGACATTAAGAATGGCCAAAAATAATGCTTCATGTATTACAATGCCTCAACACAGGTAGCATCACCAGCAAGATAACCCCATTCATAGGCCATGTCCACCTAAGGAGTTGTTGATGTCTAGTTAGCACTATAACACAGTTTCATTAGCACAATTATCCACCCGTGACACTTCCTCAAGGGCAGATACCAGCTTGAGGATATGTCCATCTTCAACACTCGCAACTGGATGCGAATGGTTTCACAGCATCTTTTGGAAGGTTATCAGATGGATCAAATGAGCAAGCCCTTAGCGGTTAATAGGCACAACCCGTTGATACTTTGATAGTTAGCCTATAATAACATCAATTTGTTATCCATGGCCGATTAGGAGATCAAATTGAATCTTTAATTTGTCAAAGCTTGAGATTGAGTAACCCACAGCTTGGGTACACAAACCAATAGAACTTCAATAAACAATACCATTAAAAAAGAGTCGAACCTAGTTCGAATCGTATAAGCCATAAGAATTCACCAATGAAATAGGAAACTTTGTAGACCCCATCTGAGATGGACCTTAGAGTTCCTCCATTTCTAAATCTCGTAGAGGAAAGGAATAACACCAGTGTGTTAACCTCAAAGACAAAACCGCAGACGCAGTTCGTGAGAAATTCAATACCTAAATCATTTAGGGTTTTTGAATTGATCTTCAATAGGTTCGAGGAACTCCATAGACGGGCATGACGATTTCCTCCATCAATCTCAAACTTTGCTCCAGCAGTGTAGTGTTCCCTGCGAAACAGGTCTGGAGAAGTTGGTTACCTAAAATAACGTAGGAAATTATTTTTTTCTTATTTTAGTTTATTGTACGGTTAATGATTAGGATATTGCATAAGTTACAAATTGAAATAATTTAAATATTCACCACATATAATCTAGTGGAGGAGAATAAGTCTCCTTATTTCTCTCTATGAAAATAGGGAGTTGATTAGATTTTAATATAATTAATTTTAATTAACTATTTTTAGCCATTAAAATCAAAAACCAACCGTAGCTTCTATCTTACTCCCAAGATTATTCCCCACATTCCCACATTTGAGAATAAGGGAAATATGGGTAGTTAGGTTTCTTTAAACCCACGGTTACTCTTGTATAAAAGGAGTTGTCTTTAACCGGTCATAAGTAAGGTGTGCCCTAACTGAAAAAATCAAGAGAGATCACCCAAGTAAGAAAAATATTTATTCTTTCATTTGCCAATTAATTTACAATATTTTTCTTATGCAATATCTTATTTTATATCCTTTCTAGAGAAATTCTTTTGTAAGGGTTTTTGAGAGTTTGTAACTAGACTTAAGGGAAGTCTAGGGGAAACGTGAGAAAGAGAAGAGAAAGAGAAGGAGAAAGAGAAGAGAAGTAGCCTAGTTGAGAAGAGAAGAGAAGTGTTTTATGTAATTGTAATAATTGACTAAAATTTATTAAGAGAAGCTTAAAATCCCCAGTGGTCGTGGTTTTTCCTTCTATTAGGCCTAGAAGGTTTCCACGTAAAATCCTTGTCTCCATTTATCTTTCTAGCTTTTTGTTTAAGTATTTATTGTTTATTTTAAATTCCGCAAAAACAAGGCTAAAATACTTAAAAGTACAAAACAACAATTCACCCCCCCCCCCTCGTGTTGCATTCATCGTCTCTAAGTGTTTCTACAACTAATATAGCGAAAGATCACATGTATTTTTAACGTTTTTAAAGTTTGATCTTCAGTGACATTTTCCACATAGCATGGCATCATCAATAACAAATTCATAGAACTAAAATAAGAGAATATGTGTTCCATCTAATAGAAAAATGAATACAACGTCTTCACCAATACAGTCATAAGTTAAAAAAAACAATTTTAAGTATACTTCTATTTATGCTCACAAAAGTATTTAAACAACATTATTATAATGTGATCATTATTCTGAAGGAAAAAAACTTAAACAAGATGACTGATATTAGACAAACAATGTATGTTGATATCAAAACAAGAACCATACTCAGTTACAATATAAAAAGTAATGTCTTATCAATGGATTAAAGCCATGGAGAGTTATAAATAGGGGTGATAACAGACTTGACTTGAGTGTACATGTAGAGTGCATCAAGTCCCTGGTCTCTTCCAAATCCACTCATTTTGTAACCACCAAATGGAGCATCATAATCAAAACCAAAATAACAATTCACCCAAATGGTGCCTGCCCTAATCGATCGTGATACCGTGTTAGCAATGTCAATGTTTTTTGTCACTATTCCAGCTGCTAGTCCATATTTTGTCGCATTTGCTCTTTTGATTGCTTCTTCTATAGTCCTGAAAGTTTCCACATAATATAATTATGTTTTTTCACATACACGCTGCATAAAAAAATTAAATCTTTACTTATTGAATGTGTTGCACTTAAGATTTTTAAAAAAAGTTTTAAGATGAAGATTGATAACAAATTACCTTTATCACTCCAAAGTGTGCTTTGTGATTTGTACCAGAATCATTCATGTGGATCAAAGTACGCGTATTTTAGAAAAATGTTTTGAGGTTAAGTGATCTTCATGTTTTTTTTCTTTCTCCTAGTCTAACGCTAGTCTAATAAGCTTATTTATAATAGGAGGGCTGCCCGTCACACTCATCCTATTCAACTCGACAATTGGTAGACTTGGACAACTTTATTTATAAAGATCTTATGTATGGGCGAATTACCTCCTCAAAATTTAGTACATGGTAATGGCACAAAAATATACATACGAGCAAGCCCGTCCGTGAAAGCTTAATGGTTATTAGTGACACAAAAAATACTCTTACATAAACCCACTCTGCCCACTTATTTATAATACATGCATTTTATGTTTTTGAATTTTATGCTTTAATTATTAAAATAAGAAGACTATTTTTCGAATAACATCCCTTAACTTAAAGACTTTTGCGAGTTACAGCCTCAAAATTTAGTTTTTGGAAATTATTGTCATCAAAGTATCAAAGTCTACACCTTGCAATCCAAGTGACCGTTGACCAACTAAAATGACCTTTCAACGGCTTAAATGACTGTTGACTGTTGACAATCACTAATCACTTTTGATTTATGTTGACCATCTCTAATTACCTTGGACTTTCCTAATTAATTACCAAAAATACCCTTGTGTTTTAGCATTTTTAACGTCGTTTTTACCCATCATAACGATAATTCTTCAAACAATGAATGTCGCAATTATCTTTATGGATATCTCTTTCGGAAATCCGATAGAAACCAGAACTTATTTGCTTATTTTTCAGCACATAGACTGAAAAAAATATTAACAACCTTTTTACCCATCACATTATATTTTTCCAAAAAACGGACGTCGCAATTATCATTATATGGGTAACTCTTTTGAAAACGTCGAAACAAATACTTATTCGCCTAGTTTCTAGCATGTAGACCGAAAAAACATTCAACGTTTTTCCCCACCATAACGAAATTTTTTCAACCTAGAACGAAAAAGATATTTAAAGATTACCGAAAAAGATATTTAACGTTGCTTTTTGAAAATTTGGTTATGATGGGTAAAATTAAATAACGTTATAGTGCTAAAATACAAGGGTACTAGTGATAATTAGGTACTAATTGAAAGGTGATTAGGGATATCAACAAAAGTCAAAGATGATTAGTAATGGTCAACGGTCATTTAGGCTAGTCAAAGGTCATTTGGGTTGGTCAACAGACACTTAGCCTGAATGGGATAGACTTTGAGACTTTGGTGGCAGTTATTTTCAAAAAAGAAACTTGCAAAAGCCCTAAACTTGAAGATTGTTATTCGCAAAGGACCATTGCTTATAATAATCCAATATTTTTATGATTTCCTATAATAATCCCACCTATTGATTAACCATGAATAATCTCAAATTTGAAGGGTATTTTTCTAGAGTAAACCCGGTAACCGGATCACTTGTTATAGGAAGTTTTTTTATAACAGAAAGATAAACTAAAATAAAATGTCAAAAGAATGTAAAAAATGTTGAAAAGATTTATAATTTTTTATTATTAAGAATTTTTTATTGTAAATTTTAAAATTTTTTGTCTAATTTTAAATTAATTTTAAATTAATTTTTTTGGCGAATTACTCTAAGAAAATACCCTCTAAAATTCGGATTATTCATGATTAATCAATAAATGAAATTATTGTTGAAAAATTAAAAAAATGTTAGAGTATTCTACGTAAATTTTGCGTTCGGAAAAATAAACTACTACAGCACTTTTTAATAGGAATTGTTCGTGTTGGAAGACACTATCAACAACTCAAACAATTCCCTATTGCTAGGATATCAGGGATCATCGTATGTCGGTCCTCTTCTTTGGTGACAACTCTGGTAAATCATTTTTCTTATTATGTAAACAAAACTTATTGTGTGAAAATTCACACCCTCTTATTCACTATTATTAGATTTTTAAACACTATTTATCAATGACTTTTAATATGTATTTTATTATAAAATAATTTTATATAATAATTTTAACTTATGTACAATCAACAATATTTAAAATTGAAATACTGCATTGTCATGTGTTAAAATCAAATTAAACAATAATAAGAGTCATAAATGATGTAAAACTCACTTGAATTTCATCAAAGACATGACAGGGCCAAATATTTCATCCCTTGCTATTTGCATATGATCCTGTACAATTTGGAGACGCAATTACACTTTTAGAAATTCAATTTAATATAATTATCAGTTAATTAAGATGGGTTTTCCAATACGAAATTATATACATGCAAAACCAATTCAATGATTGGATACAATTTATTGAGTTATTAAGTCTTGATCATGTTGGAATTTAGAGTATATAATGGTAAATGGAAATGTTTAATTAATCATATTAAATAAATAAGTGTAATTAAATTAATTAATAATATCCCAAAGTAAGTATTAAAGAAAAAGGAAAAAACGGGACAGAACAATGTGCGCGGCTAGCGGGATTTTATGCGGCCCGTGGAGCCAGGCAGCAGCATATCCGCGCCCCGCGGAGTTCTATGCGGCCCGCGTAGGTCTGTTCTTAGTGCGGTTCACTTTGTTTCTTGCTCTGTTTCGTTTTGTTGGTTAGTATATAACTTCCAACGGTTTATATGGTTATTATAACCATGTTCTTTGGGATATTGAGTGAAAAGCGATCTTGGTTCGTGAATCGATCTCGTGTTTCACGGATCAACCTAGTGCTTCTTAGAGCAACACCTTGCTTCATGAAGTAATGTGAGCTATTCTATAAATATAGAATGCTTGTGTCTTGTTTAAAGATGACCCAATATTTCTGATTTCTTCTCTTCTTGAGCATTTCAATCAAGAACTTACAATCCTTGTTTGTGTATTTCCATATTGCCTTCCATTTAAGTTATTCTTGTGTCATTCTAATTTCCTTGTGCTAGGAAATTAGTGTAATTCTTTGTATCTCAGAACGTATTTCCGATTTGATCCCAAGCACTGTGGTAGGGAGGAAATAACGTTTTAGGAAAGAGCATCTCGCCTAGAATTTATATCAAGTTCCATCAAAATCTTCTAGTTACTTTGATCATGTTGATGATTGGTGTATCGGAGATCTCGGTGGTGTACATAAGCAATGCTTGATCGTCATATGTAATTTGGTTTTCTATCACAAACTTGTATTTTAATTTATTGTACATATATAAATTAAAGTACATTGTCTAACAGATCAGGGGTGTTCAATGTGTCGGTCCCTCATTTTGAGCCCTTATCCGGCCCATTTCTAGAAGGCTTTGTAAGGACCGGGCCGAAATAGGACGGGCCAAAAATGGGGTACACTATTATTACAATGAAGCGGGCTATAAAATGGCTCAATAAGGGCCGGAAACGGGCCTTTGTAAAAAGTATAATTAAAGTATAATTTAAATATTATAAATGACAATGTCAATGAAGTTATTAATATTTTTTCAATCTAATTATTATAAATGATAATTTAATTGTTATAAATTGATAAATGGGGATTAAAATAATTTTTAGTAGTAAAAATGTGCCGGACCGGGCTTTGAAAGCCCGGCCCCTTTAAATCCCATATTAGTTTTAAAGGGTCTTTATCTGGCCCGACCAATATTTACTTAAGCCCGACCCGATCCTTATCCGGCCCATTGAACACTCCTAGTCTGGATTAGTAAATTGATTAGTCTCTATAGGAAAAGCAAACATCACTCCAGCATAATATCTCTTGAAACGATTAATCAAGCAACTAACACTAAGTGGATAAATAAATGGTAACGAACTCTAGATAGGAGCCAAATGTACATCCAAATGTATATCATCCAAGTGTGTAAAAAATAGTTAAAAAGATACCTGAACATCAGAAAATATGGTTGGAGGTATATAAAATCCTTTATCACCATGAGGTTCACCACCAAATATTAACTCAGCGCCTTCTTCTTTTCCTTTATGAATGTATGAAAGTACTTTCTCAAATTGGATCTTGTCAATCTACATTATGTATATAAATTAGTTTACTTATTCTCTTAAAATAAAATTAATATTTTTTGAGGCTTTATTAACTATCATTTAATTTTTTTTTGAGTGAGTTATTTTAACATAATTAATTTTAAATGAGAGGCGTATGAAATTTAAATGGATAACTATTTAATATCATGCTAAAGAACCAGTTAAAATTATTATACGCATGATCAATAACGCAAATTCAGTTTGATGTTTGAAAGAGACCTAAATATATCTAACTATAAAAAGATAATCCCTTAAAAAATAGGATTTATATGATCATCTCTTAAGCAACTTTGTTGTTTATATGTTAAGGTAAGGTAAGTATGATTTAGGCCGTTTTTAAAAGGCCATGTTTACTTCTATTTGGTTTATGATTGTAAATTGTTTTGTTTGGTCTTATTAATCTTTCATTTTTCTCATTATACTCCATATATGTTAGTAGCTAATATATATAAGCTATCATTTCTAATAGAGAAATAACTAAAAATTAGTTGAAATAATGAGACAAGCTAAAATATGAGAATCAGGTACTGTATAAGTTGTAGAACATATACCAATTTTTCAAGAAAGATATCGAAGTTGATTTTAATTCCCTTACTTAACCTTTTAATCCAATGTTAGCTAAAAAAAGAAAATGAAAAAGCAGTAGTAATTAAGCAAAAGAAATGCACCTGAGGTCCTTGTTGAACTTTAGGATCAAAAGGATCACCAACAACCCAAGCTTTAGCCTTTTCTACTAATTTTATTGCAACCTCCTCATATATTCCTTCTTGAACAAGAATACGAGAACTAGCTACGCAAATTTCTCCCTGAAAATTTTAAACATATCACATATTAAGTCATTGTTATCCTAACTGACTTATCACAACATAAACACATAATTAAGATTACCTCTACAATTGTAGATATGTAGGAAAGAAGAATATTATTAGACTATTAGTAGAATATTTTATTTTATATTTTATATTATTCTGATTTAGTTTCAATAATTTTAGTATTTCGTAATATTTTGTTTCCTTATTAGATAGTCAAATTATGCATAAATAGAGGTGTTTCTGTCATTGAATAATTAATACAAATTCAGTATTCACCAGATTAAACCTAAATAGAATTCCGCACTATGAATTTGGTAGAGTTAAAATCATTAGAAAAAAGAGAAGTCTTTGGGCCAATTTTACAAACCCCAAAAGGCGTAAAACCCGTAGGCTTCAAATGAGTGTTTGTAAGAAAAATGAAATGAGAAAAATGAAATTGTCTGATACAAGGCAAGACTTGTAGCCCAAGGTTTTTCTCAAATGCCAGGAATTGATAATGAAGAAACATATTCCCCAGTTGTTGATGCAACCACACTTAGATTTTTTGTAAGTTTAACAGTTTCTCAACGCCTACACATGAGATTGATGGATGTCGTAACTGCATATTTATATGGGTCACTTGACACAGACATCTATATGAAGGTCCCTGAAGGACTAAAATTACCAATAAAGAATGTACCCAGAGAAATGTTTTCCATAAAATTAAAAAGATCATTGTATGGATTAAAACAATCTGAGCGAATATGGTATAATCGTTTGAGTGAATACCTTATGAAAGCAGGATTCAAAAAAAAACTAAATTAGTCCATGTGTATTCATCAAACGATCTCAATCAGGTTTCCTAATAATTGTTGTAGATGTGGATGACTTAAATCTGATTGAAGGTCCCTGAAGGACTAAACTTACCAATAAAGAATGTACCCAGAGAAATGTTTTCCATAAAATTAAAAAGATCATTGTATAGATTAAAATAATCTGGGCGAATATGGTATAATCGTTTGAGTGAATACCTTATGAAAGTAGGATTCAAAAAAAACTAAATTAGTCCATGTGTATTCATCAAACGATCTCAATCAGGTTTCCTAATAATTGATGTATATGTAGATGACTTAAATCTGATTGAAACTCCAAAGGAAATTGAAATAACAGCTAAATATTTGATGAGGGAATTTGAGATGAAGGAAATGGGGAAAACTAAATTTTGCCTTGGACTACAAATTGAACATTTGAAAAGTGGAATATTTGTCCATTAGAGCTATTATACTGAGAAAGCTTTTAAACGGTTTTACATGGACAAGGATCATCCACTAAGTTCCCCTATGGTGATATCACTAAACATAAAGGATGACCCATTGCGTCCACAAGAAGAAAATGAAGAAATTTTAGGCCTTGAAGTGCCATACTTGAGTGCCATTGGTGCTTTAATATACTTAGCAAATAATACAAGACCTGATATAGCATTTCTTGTAAATATGTTAGCTAGGTATAGTAATGCATCAACAAAAAGACACTAGGATGGGATAAAACATCTATTTAGAAACCTAAGGGGAACTATAGATCTTGGATTATTTTTCCAGTCGGGAAATGATGTCATACTTACTAGATATGCTGATGCAGGATATCTATCTGATTCACATATGGCCAAGTCACAAACTCTAACGGCTACATCCTCAAATCATGCAGAACTCATAGCTTTATATGAAGCCACTCGAGAGTGTGTATGGTTGAGATCCATGATCGGCCAACTCCAAGAAGATTGTGGTTTAAACGATACAACTAGGGCACCAGCTATAATCTATGAAGATAATGATGCATATATCAATCAAGTCAGAGAAGGATATATCAGGGGAGATAGAACAAAACACTTGTCACCCCAATTATTCTTCGCACATGATCTACAGAGAGATAAAAAGATAAAAGTCCAAGAGATTCAATCATGTGAAAACCCCGCTGATTTATCCACAAAGTCACTCTTGTCAAAGCAATTCGAGTATTTGGTATGCAAGATTGAAATGTGCCAATTTCGAGACATATGTTAGCTTCAGGGGGAGAAATATGCCCACTGTACTCTTTTTCCCCTTGATCAGGTTTTTATCCCACTGGGTTTTCTTGATGAAGGTTTTTAACAAGGCAGATTTAGGCTATAAATGTATAATATAATTTTAATATCTATGTAACGCATTCAAGGGGGAGTGTTAGAAGTAGATAAAAGTGAACGCATTGTTTAGATGGATGCATTGAAAACATCAATGTTATCCCTTTCAACAGTACATGAACAGTACTATGATGTTGTCTATAAAAACATTGCTCTTGTATTGTAAAGATACGCAATACTTTGATATCAATTATTTATACTACTTTTCTCCTTATATTCTCCCTACCTTTTAACAATTTTCATATATTTCATAAAATAAGAAACTAGTACTTATGAAACAAGACATAGCAAAAATAAATATAATAAGATAAATATGTAATTGCACCTTATTGAAGAAGCAACCCATAAGTGCAAGTTCAACTGCTGTATCAACATCAGCGTCATCAAAAATTATAAGAGGTGATTTACCTCCAAGTTCTAAGGAAACAGGTTTTAAGTTGCTTGTTGCAGCTGCTTGCATTATAAGGCTTCCGACCTCTGGAGAACCTGTGAAACTTATCTGCAATTTTTTTTATGTTGGAATTATTATAATAATTTCTTAAGACCTAAATAATTAAAGTTAAATTATTCAAACTTTATTGAGTATAACTAACAAAAAAATCTTACTTTGTCAATATCCATATGAGATGAGACTGCTGCACCAGCAGTTTCACCAAATCCAGTCACAACATTTAGTACTCCGTCTGGGAGTCCAGCCTGGTTAAATATACAGTAACAATTGAATTAGAGGATAAATCAACATTTCTCAAGAAGAATTTTTTATGTTGAGGTTTTGAGATTATCATTGAATATGTCATATGCGAACTAATTGTTATGGGTCCAACCCAATTGAAGTACAATGTATCTTATTTTGACCCATTTACTTGGTCCAATTTTCTTACATTTTTACTAGCTTGGATTAAGTCCAATTTAGAGACTTAAGTTGTAACTTCCTTTAGACGTTTTAGGAGAATTATCTTCTGGTAGACATGCAACCAAGTGTGAGAGTACTTTTCTTGAACAAAGCACACAAAATAGAATGAAAAGTAAGGTTTTCATTTTTGGACTTTTTTTAGGGCAGCCTTCGGTAATCTATCTGTTGCCGCAAATCGCACCGTTGGATCTTCCTAAAACTTTGGCAGCTTGTTCCTGAGTCTTCATTTTGAACGATTGGATCATTGTTAGCTCTAGTTTGTATATGTTTTTTTTTTGTTTTTTTTGGAAATTAGTTGTATATTTTATAAATCTTCATATCTTGGTAATTATCTTGTAACTATTTAATTAACTAAAACTCTAGATTTTAATTTGTATTGATTCTCAAATTATGAAATGAAATGGCAACTAAAATCATTTTTAATAATTATTATAGAGAAAAAGTTAAAAAGTTGTATTATTTAAGGTAAATGTTTCAAGAAATTAGATCAAGTAAAGTGTCGTTTGAAGTGGTTTTACCATGTACTAGTAGATAAATTTTTATGGTGTTCGCATAGTTAGTACTCCCTCCTATTTACCCAAAATGTCTTATATTCTTATTGGGTGAAGTCATCCAAAATGTCCAACTTCTATTTTAGGATATTAAATTTATTAATTTACTTTTACTAAACTTAACATTTTTAGACACATATACTAATATCACTTTACCCTAACCATACTAATATTCTTTATGTTTCACATCACAAAATATTGTGAATTAAGGCAGTATCTTTGAGAGATCATCTCTAATATGGTCAGCCGATTATTATCTTTAGTTTAATTAAGCTTTAATGGACTGTGTCTAAGAGAAATCTCTCAAAAAGTCGATCTCTCAGAAAATCGGCACATATGGTTAACCACCTAAAATGTTTAAACTATGTTTAATTTGTGTACAAGATCAAAAAAGAAGTATTAATTTTGGTTGCACATTTACATTTTTTCATTTGCTTTCAATATCTGCAATTTTGTGTTAAATACCTATAACTGCATAGAGATTAGAAGTAGTAAAGATAAGCCTATATATATAACGAAAAAAAAAGTTAAACGTTTACATATCATGTTTATGTCTTTCAATTTGCATTAAAATTTAATTTGGTTGTCCTAATTATATATCATTTTCTTATTTGAAATTAGACCATAGCATCTTCATTATATCCGATTCAAGATTCCACATAATTTAATTTTCCTTTTATTTAATATTATAATACAAGAAGTATAATATTACATTTAATATACGTATTTCATTTCTTTTTTGCAATCCGATGAAAATAGAGAGGATATATTTTATTTATTTATATATGAATAATTTGGCTAAGCTAAAAACTACACCTAATGTTCTTAAAAGATTGTCCACTATAAGTTTTTCACACAAATTAAGAAAACTATAATCCTTTTAATAAGTGGCTATTATATATTTTAATTAAATAGTAGTGTGAAGTAATAATTGTATTGGTATCATAAGAAAGAAAATACATATAAATCAAAGATAAAAGAAAGAAAAAAAGGAAATTATAATTGGCATTAATGTAGAGAGAGTATTTTTGGGGAAAAATGGAAGGGATTATGAGGGTATATTCGAAAAAAAAATTCTAAAAATTAAAAGTAATTTAAAGTGAACAAATATTTAAAACTACCTGTTATAGTAAGGTGAATAATTATAAAAAAAACAGATAAGTAATTAACTTATGGAGTATCTTAAAAACCATCCATATGAATTATTCTATTTAGGGTCGAGAACATAATTGAACAATTCTACATGAATAATTAATCCAAGTTGAGAAAAATTAATTTGATATAAAAACTGATTACGTTGAACTTATTTTTAATCAAATAACTGACTTGCTAGTGTTGCTTAGTTAACGAGGATAATTGCATAATATATTATCTGGGGGAGTGTAAGTCAAAGTGTTTATAGGCTCAACTGGTATCATTTTTATTTGTAATTAAATTTAGTGGATACTAATTATTAACAAGCACGTCTCTTAGAGTAACCTAGTACTCTTTTTTTTTTCTCCATTTTTAAAAGCCTTAAATATAATAAATTTGTTTTATGCATTTTTTTATAATATTTTAGTTCTTTAGTATTTTTCTTATTTATTTTTTATTTATATCTAACATCTTTACCGTATTTTTAAAATTGTTATACTTAGTTCTTGTAAGTTAATTCTGTTTGAAAGTATTTTAATAAGGAAAATTTGATTAGAAAGGTTCAAACTTTGCCTCATTTGCTTCTAAAGGTTCGAACTTTCGTTTATCCTAGAAAGGTTCGAACTTAGGGGGCATCTTCATCTAAAGGTTTGGATGACTTGTAACCGGATGAACCGGTAAACTTCATCTTCATCTTCATCTTCTTCACCATTTCTTCATTTTCTTCACCTTCATCTTCCTCATCTTCATCTTCATCTTCATCATCATCATCATCATCATCATCATCTTCAACCCAAAATCAACTCAAAATCATACCCAAAATCAACCCAAAAAACCCATAATCAACCCAAAAAAACCCATAATCAATCCAAAATCAACCCAAAAAAACCTATAATCAACCCAAAATCAACCCAAAAAAACTCATAATCAATCCAAAATCAACCCAAATAAACCCATAATCAACCCAAAAAAACTCATAATCAACCCAAAAAAACCCAGAAATTAATACAATTCCAGAGATCTAAAATGGGATAATTTCTGGGTAATTGGTGTGGATTTGTTTCGATTTCTGAAATTCGTTTAATTTGTGGCGATTTCTGAAGTTTGGATTTTTGGGTAATTGAAGAAGATTTAGGTTAGGGTGATTGAAATTGGTTTGATTGGAAGCTATTGTTTGAACTAGGGATGGTCACGGGTCCAGGACCCTGTTGGACCCGCCCCAGATCCGCCCCTTTTTTAAGGGTCTGGGTCTTATTTTTTGAGACCCATCGGATCCGGGTCGGATCTGGATCTAAAAAATAATTGGCGGATCCGGGTCCGGGTCCAATATCCGGACCCTGGACCCGCCCCTCGGACCCTTATAAATATTAAATTGTTTATTTTTATTTGTCTTCTACGTATGAATTTTGCCCCCAACACTTATTTTCTTTTCATATAATCATAATATATATAAATAATATATATGCTACTTGCTAAGTGCTAACCCAATTACCCTTATTTCATGGACTCGAACTAGTGTTTATAATAGAATTTAATCGTATATGGGTAATGCTATGCGAGTTTAGATGTTAAATTAGTAATAAATATTTGTGAAATACGATAATAAATATGCTACTTGCTAAGTGCTAACCCAATTACCCTTATTTCATGGACTCGAACTAGTGTTTATAATAGAATTTAATCGTATATGGGTAATGCTATGCGAGTTTAGATGTTAAATTAGTATTAAATATTTGTAAAATACGATAATAACTCTCTTACAAATATACGAAAAATATAATGACTTACTAATGTTTCAAATTTGACAAATCAAAGAGACTTTTTTTAGACCCACTAAGGACCCATTAAGGACCCTAGACCTATCAGATTCGGAGGGTTTGGGTCCGGGTCTAAAAATTTTGAACCCTTAGGGTCCGGATCTGGGTCTGGATCTCAAAAAATTAAAAGGGTCCGGGTCCGGATCTGGTTGGACCCGCTCCAGACCCGCCCCATGACCATCCCTAGTTTGAACTGAAGTTTCTTACCACCACAAAAACAACAAAATCAAGAACAAAATCAACAATAACCACCACAAAATCAACAATAACCACCACAAAGTCAACAAAATCAAGAACAAAATCAACAATAACCGGTTACAAAGTAAAATTATTGTTTGAACTGGGGTTTCTTATCAAAATCTTGGGTTTCTTACCATCAAGTTCTTCAATTGGGGATTTTTGGTGATGTGAACTTGCGTTTTTGGGTTGGAGGTAACCTATTGTTTGAACTAAGTTCTTCAAACCATTGATGAACTAAGATGGATGTTCTTCAAACCATTGATGAAGAGTAAGGAAGAAGATGAAGGTAACCTGGTACAATAGGTTACCTTACTCATAGAAAACCTGGTACACCTTTAGATGAAGATGCCCCCTTAACTTCGAACCTTTCTAGGATAAACGAAAATTCGAACCTTTAGAAGCAAATGAGACAAAGTTCGAACCTTTCAAATCAAATTTTTCTTTTAATAATTAAAAATACGTATATATCCCCTTCTATTCATCCTAAGTACCCGCTCGAGTTTTCACTATTTTTAGTCGAATTGATATAATTCATTTTTTTGTTAGCCATTAAATAAGTTTTGTAAGTGATCAATATATATATTGTTAGAAAAATAGTACATGTTAACGAAAGTCTTACCAATTTGGAAAGATGAGCATAGAAGAGAGCAGAAAGAGGAGTTTGTTCAGCAGGCTTCATAACCACAGTGCAACCAGCAGCTAAAGCTGGAGCAACCTTTAGGAAAAACATTGTAGTTGGATAATTCCATGGTATTATTTGACCAACTACCCCTATTGGTTCTCTTAGTGTGTACCCCTGTAATGCACGTGACATCTTTAAAGTCTGTCCATGGATTTTATCTGCTGCTCCTGCGTAGTACCTTAACCAGTGTGCTGCTCCTGGTATATCAATCATCTTCCCTATTGTAAATAGTTTTCCTGCATCTAATGAATCCAACGCTGCGATTTCTTCCAAGTGTTCGTCGATTAGATCGGCGAATTTCATCATCACCCTTCCTCTTTCCTGAGATGGTCATCACAAATAATGTAACCATAGTTGTTAACTAATGATTGTACCAACATTCAACGAATTAACTAAAATAATAAGATAGAAAAAAAACGTTACGTATAAACGAATTAAGTCGAATTTAATGCTTATACTTATTTTCTCTCATCAATGTCATTTTCTTCACAAAATTTATTCAAGTGCATTATCATTTGAAAATATGTTATTAGGTGATAATAATAGAAAACAGTGCACAAAAAACTTTAATGATCAAAATTTATTACCATGGGAATGACATGATACATATCATAAAAGTTTATGCTCAGGTCATTGTCATTACCATTAATTAGTATTGTTAAGCAAAAGGGCCTAACTAATTTTCGGTTTATTTTGAGTCAATGAGATATAATAAACCTTGAACATGATGTAGATTGTAGACTATTTTCAATTAACTTTTTTGGAGTATATTTTGAATTGATGACCAGTAGTTGGGGACATACAGGGTTAGGGATGTATATGGTTAGGTATCTCAATACTTGAAGGTAATATAGTTAGATAATAGTTGAGGTTATTGTAAGTCAATGAACAATAATTGAGAGTATTATTAATGAATTTTCCAAATAAACCCATTTTGACCAAATTAAAATACTTACTTTGTGCCTCTCATTTAGCCAAATTTTCAATTTTAATTTGGTTTACTAATTTCACATCATTTTCTATTTTTAAGAATAGTTTGACTTTCTTTTTCAATTTTGTACGCAAACTTTTACTAACCTCGGCCGTCTTAAATATTAATCACTCATTTCAATTATTTACTTATTTTTTGTCGCATTCTACAATTTAATTTTCCTTTCTTTTATATTTTGCTGATTTTACACTAGGTGTAAAATAATAGACATAAATTAGAAAGTAATACATTAGGTAAATAGTCTAAAAACGTGTCATGTGTATTAAAATTCCGATGCGATTAGCTCCAAGGAAAAAAGACCAAATTGATGGATGGAATCCTAATCTATAACATCAGTTTTAACTTCAGTTTTAAGAGACAATGGAGTGGAGTGTAACATATTTTTCAGTTTTGACCAGTAATTTATCATTGATGTTATCTGAACCAACAGCCTAAAGATATTATCCATAGATTAAGTTATGTGACATAATGTATTAAAATTAAGCAGACACTTACATATCCAGACATACGAGGCCATGGTCCATGGTCAAAGGCTTCACGAGCCGCCTTAACAGCCAAATCAACGTCTTCTTTATCTCCTTCTGCAACCCTTGCTATTACTTCACCGTTCCTTGGATCGGTTGTCTCAAATGTTTTTCCTGTATAATGTTCAATAATTGCCCATTAATATTAGTATTTCACATGTTCGTCATCATTTTAATCTACTATATCATTCAACTTCATCAAATTTATCCTACCAATGATGAAATTATTTTTTATTTTTTTATTTTTATTTACTTTACAAAACTATCCTAAATATAAATTCAAATTCACCTCGCAAATTTAGTAATAGTATTTTCATTTTGTTATTGTACTCTCTTTTTTATCTTAAATATCAAATGTTTAATATACAACACTGAAAATAAAGTCTTTGAGCCGAAGGACTCCTTTGATCGCCCTCTTCTTATGGGTATGAGACGCTGTCGATCTTATTTTCCCAAACCCTGAACATAGATCTATCTATGTGCGGGAACACTTGGTATGATGACGATGACGACTGAAAATAAAGTCTAATTGAAAGTATACATAGACTATAGTGTTGAACGTTCGATTATACTATGTTAATTAATATTCTAAATTTGCGTCTAATTTCAAATATTAATTAACTCTTTGTTTTTATTGCAATAGCATTTGATCACAAAGATATAGTTAAATATTTTTATTCCATTTTCATTTTTTGACTTTTATCAAATATTCATTAATTCATTGCATACAACATAAAAGAACTTGATTATTTTAAACTAAATATATAAAGCGTCCGTATTAAATATAAAAAATATAATTAAAATATTTTTAAAGTTAATTATTTTTAACTGTTTCTCATTACTATAATTTAGGTGTTAGTAAATATATAAAATATATTAGCTATCATAATTGAAAATATTGAATTTCATTTTATTTAATCTTTTAATATAAGATTTTAAAATTTTCGAGACAACTCTTTATCGAATCCCCTATGAATTTTACAAAATCTTAAGAATGTAAATTAAAAAAAACTTAAAAAACAAACCAGAAGCTGCATCAACAAACTCTCCATTGATGAAAAGTTTTGTAAACTTGATCTCTGGGATTACAAAATCAGATGATTCTGAGCTTCCATTTGATTGATCACCCATTATTTAATTTATTTCACTCTTTTTTTATGCTCTAATTTTTCTTGGTTGTTTTTATCTACAAGCCTTATTTTCTTATATTTATATAATGCGTGCATAGGGAGGATATACGCTGTAATTATATTGTTGAAAAAAATATAATAAGTAGTTTAATTCAATGATAAGATGACAGATAATAATCAAAATAAACATAGTATTATTATTGATGAAAGTAATAATGCGAAAACGAAGTAAATACTTAATTAATGAAAATAATTGATATTAATGAATAATGCTTATGAAATGACATGTATTCCATTGCATGAGTACAACGAAGTTGACATTTTATAATGGGTTAAACTTATACATAGTCAACGAGTTAATTACGTGAATTATGCAAAGTTTGGAATTTTGGTTTTAAATTGAAAATAAATATAATGTAGAATATAGAGAATACACTGTTTAGGTTTTGAATGTTGTAATCTCAAAAAAAAAAAAATATTATGTTTTGAATATTGTGTTTGTGTTAAGTTGTTCATACTACTTCCAGTCTAAACCAAGACCGGACCCAGGGCCGTTTCAGAAATTTCGGTGGCCTGGGACGAAGACATAAAACATTGAAATCATAGCTTAAGCGTTCATATGAAAATATTTCTACGAGTCTTTCTAGATGCAAAGTCACTAATAATAGTTTCTACATTAATATGTTCTAACTTTTTTTTAAATACATAAATTAGCTAAACCATTTAACCTTAACAATCTAGCATTTCTCCCAAAACTTAATACAAAGAAAAGATTTTGATGAATAAAGTAGAATATAAAAATAGAATTATATATAATTCGATGAATTCTCGTTGAAAATTGAAAGATAAAATTACCAATTATCATAATCACGAAGGAGAAGAAATTAATCTGTCTGAAAATTGAATTGAGATACATTTTGAATTGAACTAATGTCAATTTTTTTGGGGGTTAAACAAAATTCAATTAGGAAAGTGAATATTTTGGGAGCAAAATTAGGGAGGACGAGTCTTGAATAGTGGCGTTAGAAATTCTTTTGAAATTACTTTTGCTAATTGCTTAATTCACTTCTTCACTTTTTTTTTGTTAATTTTTTTTATAAATAATTATTTTGGAAATTTGGGGCCTATATTAAATCTGAAGATGGGCTTTTGGTTTGGGGGCCCGGGGCGGTCGCCCCACTTGCCCTGCCCTTGCTACAGCCCTGACCGGACCGAAAAGAAACAAGGACCTGACTCGATGCAACCGATCCAGTCTCCGGTCTTAAATATTTAAAATTTCGGTCTTTCGGTCTAACGTATTCCGACCGGTCCGACTCGGGTTTGGACCGATGAAAACCCCTAGTAGTAATATATTGGGTAAAATGATGGTACAATTATAGGAGAAAAATATTTGGTCAACGATTCTCCGATCCTTGCAATGTAACTAGTTTAGTTATACGAAATGATTTTGTTTCCAAAAAGCATAAAAAAGAGAATAAGTAGAAAGATAATTTTCTTTTCCAAAATCTTTAATTTTCCAAAAGTGAAAGAGAATATTTTTGTCAATAAGGTAAGAAAACAAATTAGATATAAAATGGTTGTAATTATAAAATTTTAAAATTTTTAAACCATAACTAAAAATAATATTGTCCTAAAATATCTAGGTACACTACAACATAATTTGCTTTTAGTGAGATATGTTTAGCGACAATTAATTTGAATGTCGCTATTAAAAATTTCTTATAGTGTATATAGAGGATTTAGTGACATTTATTATAGCCTTTAGCAGCATATTAAAAAGTCACACTAAAGCTTTTAGCGACATAGGATCTAGTGACATTTCTCACAAATGCCATTATAGGCTATAGTGACAATTACATTTGCCACTAAAGATCAAATTAAGTGTCGCTAAATCACTTTATGGTGGAACTTAAAATAAAAATCAATAATTATCACACTAAAAATATGAAACAGTGACATTTTTTTAATGCCACTAAATTCAATGTCGCAAAAAGCTATGTTTGTTGTAGTACATGTTTAAATCAATATCTTGATCCATAACAAAAATACCTTAAAATCGTATCACGTTATCCCAGTTGTCAGGTCCTTGACAATCAGTGTCAAGGCCTCGAAAACATAATGCTGATTACATGCAACACATAAAAGCGTACAAAAATATAAAAAGATGCTCCACCTAAGTATGAGTACCCTTGTTTAACATAACTAATTCACGTACTCGATAGTTGAACCTATCTTTGCACAATAGCTTAGTGACAATATTCGGATTTTCAAATTTGGTTGGAATAAAGCTACTGGTGATGTCCGTCTTGTTGTTATTGAGATAGCACTTGTGTTCCCTACTTTATTGGAACTTGCTTGTATTCAATCCTAGATCCCTTAGTTGTTGAGACATCCATAATAGGATTTGAGCACAACATGCCCCAGTGACTATCTATTCAGCTTCAGCTAATGATAGTTACACTTAGTAATGTTTCTTTGATTTCCAAGAACTGGGAGAGTATCTAAGAAATTGACAATCCTCTATTTGTACTCTTTCTATCAACTTTATAACTTGTAAAATCAGAATCCTTTTATCCAACTAACAATAAATCACCTTTATAATTAGGATGATAAAGACCAAGGTCTCAAGTCCCATTTAGAAATCTAAAGATTATCTTTATCGTTATGAGGTGAAACTCTTTAGGGTAAACTTGAAAACGAGCATATACACTTACACTAAACATAATATCAGGTCTATAAGTTGTTAAATAAAGTAATGCGGTAATCATACCTTAATATAGCTTTTGATTTACAAACATACTGTCAAGGCCTTGATAAAAAGAAGATGAAGAACTCATGGGAGTCTTCAAGGGCCTAGATTAGTCCATATTGTACTTCTTTAGAAGGTCGTGTACATATATTCGTTAATTGATGAATATGCTTTATTGTTCTTATTTGATTTACAATCCAAGGAAGAATGACAATTCCCTCATCATACTCATCTCAAACTCTTCACTCATAACATTAGAAATTCCTACTAAGAGAAACATTAGTAGTAACATACAAAACATCATCAACATAAATTTAAAGAAGTAACATATCACTATCTTGAGTCTTAATGAATAGTGTTGTGTCTATCAAACCACTTTTAAAACCTTTTTCCATAAAAAGTTAGAAAGTCTTTCATACAACACTCTTTCTCAAGATAAAATTTGATTTGGAAACTTTCGATTTTCAAAATTAGGACATTCATCTATATATACTTCTTCGTTAAGGTAATCGTTTAGAACAACACATTTAATATCCATTTGATAAACTTTCATTTGCATAAAATGAAGCTAAAGCTATCAACAATCTAATAGCCTCTAATCTAGCAATAGGTGCAAAGGTTGCTTCATAATCAATACCTTCTTCTTGATTTCGCCCTTTTGCAACAAGTCTAGCTTTGTTACGACCTACCTTACCATTTTCATCACATTTGCTGCGAAACACCCTATTAGTTCCAATGATTATCCGATAATTAGGTATAGGAACAATGTCCATACCATGTTCCTTTCAAACTTATTTAGCTCATTTTTCATGGCAACAACGCATTTGGCTTCCTGCAATTCTTCATCACGAGTCTTTGGTTCAATGAGAGAGACAATAGTATTAGAAGCACAATAACTCTTAGATCTTTTTAGAACACTGCTTTGTGGATATGTGATAATATTCTTCAAGGGATAAGAGGATGCATGTTTGAATTTTCTTTTTATGACTAAAGGAGATGTTTTTCGTTCAAACAAGGCCTTGAGAACCTTTATTGGGGAGATCTATCATCATTACAGACTTGTTCTCTATAGGCATAGGTTTCAGATTGATGTTTTCAAGCCTTTGCGTACCTTCATTGACCTCTATATTAGCTTTATCAAGTGATTTATTTTGTTCTTACATATTAGTTTTATTCTTTGTGGATTCATCGTCATAATCATTATGACTAAGCTTTAGATCTCCAAAACATTCACTAAAGATTCCATTACCTTTTAAGCAAAAATTACATGTATACTTTCCTCCGGAACTTTGCGTAAGTTGTATACACGATAAGCTTTACAACTAAGAGCATGACTAAGAATATAGCTTTGTCACTGTGTGCGTCAAATTTACCAAGGTTGTCCTTACCATTGTTATAGACAAAACATGTACATCCAAAAGGTTTGAAGTACGAAATATGTGGTTCCTTTCATTGAACAACTCGTAGGGAGTCTTTTTCAAAAGAGTTCTTATTAAACATCTGTTGAGGACATAGTTAGTAGTATGTTAATCACTTCGATCAGCCAAATTGTTTTAGGAAGACTGTTTTCTAAAATCATTTTCCTGGACATGTATTTAAGAGTGCGATTCTTTCGTTCCACAACTCCTTTTTGTTGAGGTGTCTTAAGAGCAAACAAGTTATGGGAAATACCATAGTTTGCATAAAATACGTAAAAACCAAGTTTATCAAATTTTCTATTATGATCACTCCTTACATGAGTAGTAGGTAAGTTTTACAAAGCTTGAAGTTCTTTGCAAAATATTGAATACTCTATTATAACTTCTGATATCTCACGAAGAAAATTTAACCAAAAACAGCGAGCAAAATTATCAAGTACAACGAGGATGTATTATTTACCTTAGGGAGATCTTACACGCATGGGACCATAAAGATCAATATGTAAAAGTTTAATTGGTCGAGAAGTAATTATCACTTTTGGCACATGATTTATACAACTCATCAATCTTGTAGGATAAGTTGAAGTCCTCTTACTAGGTCATGAGAAGAAAGCAATTTATAGTATGCATTGCCAAAGCTTCAGATCATCTTTCAAGGCCTAGACACACTTTAAACTAGACCTATAAACTTTGTTAGTGAACATGAATTATATATTTTCACATCTCAGAGTAGTAATAATAACCTTATAGATTTGATACATTTTATCTCACACTTGTCTTTGTCAACGACATCTTGATTTCCTTTGTTACATAGTTGAGAGATGCTTAGGAGATTATACTTGAGACCATAAACTGGAAACAGATCATCTATGGAATTAGATGAGTCACAACCAACTTTTCCAACACCAAGTATATTGCATTTTGCTCTATAACGAAGAGTAATGGTTCCATCGGTTTGTTCTTTGAGTTCATGAATAAAGATATATAGTTTTCCACTCATATGCTTTGAACATCCACTATCAGGAATCCATTTACTGGGCATTTGCAAAACCACATACCAAAAAATTTGGCATAACCACTTGTTAAATTCGTTGTCATATACGAAACTAACCAAGTTAGGTGACCTGGTTCCGTTGACGAACCAAAATATGTCTAGCATTTGCTTTTTAATGAACAAGCATGAAGACCCTAATGAAGGGCAAGTTGGGCTTGTGCCCTGGGCCTACTAAAAAAGTTAGAAATTCAGAAAAAGCCTACCCATACTCATATATAGATAAAAATGGAAATAATTCTTCACCCCTTTCACGCATTTGCTTCAGAAACAGTGGTAATGGAAATGAAAAACTAGTGTAATTTTGGTTGAAAAATCTCGTGGTTATCTTGATGATCATACTCCTTCAACTTCAATCATCTCATTTTCTTCATGAAATTCATTCAAATGCATTATCTTTGGGAGATGTGATATTACGTGGTAATGATATTAACAATTGATTTAAATTTCATTTTTAAACAAACTTATCAGAAACTTGCTTGCGATTACTGATACTTCATATAAATGTACGTATGCAATTACTAAATTATGCTAAAAAAGGTTTTGTGGGGTTGTGTTGCTTTTTTGTTTTTTGACTTTTTTTATAGTATGTTATTATAAATTTGTAAATTTTTTGCCGTAATTTTTTTTAATTTCTCTAGATTTATTGCTATTGGTAAGTATTTTTTTGCTTATTATTGATTTGAGTAAATAATTTTTGTGAGTATAACAAAATAACTAATGTGAATAATCTTAATTTAATTTCTTAAATTATTCTGAAAAAGACACTACAAAAAATGTTGCATGTACCTATTAAAAATGCATTTAAGCACGCTTATATGTGAGGCTGATACATTTAGCCACGCTTAGTTAAGCGTGACCTCTGCATGTGTTACTAAATTTTCAGGCACGCTTATAAGCGTGGCTAAAGTTCTAAATAAGCGTATCTGATAGTACCTTTTAGCCACGCTTATAGGTCACCAGCCATGCTTATAGGTATTGAAAACTTCTCTCACTAGATAAGCGTGGCTGCATGAATTCATAGCCCTTTGTTTTTCTTTGTGTTTTCACACACAAATAAGCGTGGTTATCGAACATAACGAACATTTTAATTCATTTTAGCGGTAAATTTTTTGAATGAATGAATGAGTTTTAGCGGCAAATTATTTTTAATCATTATTATTATTATTATTATTATTATTATTATTATTATTATTATTTTATTATTATTAGATGTTCTTTTAGACTACTATATATAACTTAGTGTAAAACCAGAATGTACGGCTTTGTTAAACTGGAGTATCTGTTGTATATACATGTTTAGCAACTCATCAGATGTCCGAGTCAACTACATAATAGCTACAGAGATCTACATTAACACTAACGGCATGCTTGTATTGAAGGTAAATATTTAAGGGAGTAAAAAAAGTCAAAGTAAGAAACTGAAGTTGATAAATGATAAATTAGTGAAATTTAATTGTTGTAGAGGTAGAAGAATAGTTGCAAAGTAATGAAAAGTGAAGGGAGCTCTTAATTTTGTGGGGTAAATATTTATCCTAGGGGAGGGTGGGGGAATGTATTACCTCAATAATAAGGGAAATCATCTTCTTTTTTGCTTCATTATTTTTATTTCATGTTCATTTTACCTTCTTTACAACTATCTCAACTACTTATGTAACACCCCGTTAAATTATCGACAAATATATATATATATATATATATATATATATATATATATATATATATATATATATATATATATATATATATATATATATATATATATATATATATATATATATATATATATATATATATATATAAAATTATTAATAAATAATTAGTCGATTAAATATATTAAATAATTATTCGAGTGTACTTTTGTTGTGCGCGTGTTTCGTCGCATAACAAGTTTATCGCGTAATGACTTTTTTTTCTTGTCTTACGTTTAAATCGAACAATTAATTATTTAAATCAAAAAACAAAAACAAAAAAAAAAAATTTTAAATGGGTAATTTGATGGGATGGACGTTGAGAGGAGGAATGTGGAGGAGTCATGTAACTCCTCCCTAATTAAATGTTTGATGATAATTAAAAGGGCATTGAAGTTAGGCAATTATTCTATGAAGTTATTAGGAATTAAGCATGCTATATGAGTGAATCATAGGAGTAAAATTTCAGAAAAAAATTCATTGGTATTCCTTGTGTATTTTCGATCAAAGCAAGGAAATAAGAGAAAAAAAAAATAATAATAATATTCTTAAGTTTGGTGTTGGGTGTTCAATTGTGCTAATTTAATCTTGAATCCTTAGAATTTGTAAGTTCTTGATCCATTAATCTTTTATAATATTTTAATTATTTAAAAAAAAAAATTGTTTTGTCATATGGTGTATCGTGACTTATAATTCTTTAACAAAAATGCAATTTGTTAGAAGAATTATGTTTATGTTGGTTTATTTTTATAGTTTCTTATGAATTTATATTCCTTTGACAAAATTTCAATATATTTTGTTAGGAGGGATTATTTTTTTTATGTTTTATTTTATATAGTTTTTATGTTTTATTTTTATATAGTTTTTATGAATCCATGATCCTTTAACATAATTTAATTTGTTGCAAGGATCATATTCATAATTTTGGTGATTGGGAATTATTAGGGTGATTCTATGAAATTGTTTAAGTTTAATTAGGGTGATTTTATTATTGGGAATTAGTGGTGGTAGAATATGTTGTTTTGTATGTGTGGTATTGATTAAAGTCATTGAATTGTGTAAAAGGATGTAAATAAATAAATAAATAAATAAATAAATAAATAAATTCATTTACTTTTATAATAAATAATAATAATAAAAAAGAAAAATATATATATATCTATATAGTAAATAATAATAAAATTCTGGACAGTGAGTGTGCCTCAACAGGCACACTTCGATCTTCGACAGTCGAGCGCGTTTTGTTTTCGTTTAGATCACCGATTTCATTAAAAGTTACTGGAACGCTAAAATTAGTTAAAAATAGCAAATGGGCGTTAAAAATTATGAAATTTGGTACACAACCTAATTGATGCGTTCCGCACGCAGTGGTGAAGTCGGATTTTTCATTTGGATTTTCTAAACTGTCCGAATTGGCAGATTAAGTTTCTGGTTAAAAATGGAATTTTGAGTTATTTGGAATTTGATGAAATTAATTGAAATTACTAAAGTGGTATAGAAATTGGGAAATTTTTAATTTTTTTAAATTTTTATGTGGTTGTGCAAGTAATGTTGTTTCGTTCTTGATTATGTCATTATAACTCACATAAGGATTAGACACCTCAAATAATTTGAAAGAAGTTCAACTTGGAAATTGAGGATTTATGTGTTGGTTATCCCAAGGGGGTTAATATTTTGGATTTGGATTATATAATTATTGTTCCCATGGCAGTTTTGGATCATTACGGTCACCATGGGGGTATGCATACTTTAACCTCTGACGACCCGCACAGGACGGGCAACGTCTTAGGTCGGTGGTTGCCTTGGGATTAGCTCTCCTAAGTGTATTCCTCCAAATTTTGAATATATATATTAGAGCCTTTGCATGCTAGGATGAACGCATTGCTTGTTTTCCACTTGATGATAAGTTGTATGTTGTCTCTGACGTGTATTGGATTGTTCTTTTGAACCTGCTTCCGTTGTCGATCGACGACTAGCAGGGTGATTGCAGGTGGGAATTGGAGTGAGGTTGAAGTTAGGATCACATCACCCAAGACCGCGTTTTATGTAATAAGAATTATAATAGAGAATAATTTACATTTATATAATGGAACTTAATCTAGTTTATTTTGTCGTTTCGTTAGTAGAGGCCGTTGGGTTCTCAAGTTGTATTAGGAACTTTATAATCTCATCGCTACCGTACGCTTTATTTTCCGCCTAATTATATTCCCTTATCAACGGAACGTTGCCGATCTTGGATGGGAACCTTCCCACTAAGTGTCCAGTGGTGAACCGGATTCATATTTTTATATGATTATCCGGCTCACACGAACCGGATCGTTACAATTGGTATCAGAGCCAACGTTCCCTTAGAGATAAAGGAATACTTGACCTGAGTAGAGAGAGTTGGGGTTTGACCAATGTGTTAAAATTGATTGTTTTGTGATATGTCTTGGGGTATGTTTGGGAGGGGACCGTTAAGACCTTATAGTATAGGTGACTTCGGTTGTCAGCAATCTTTTAATTACCTTTCGTTTTATGCATATGTTCAGGATCATGGACAAAGGAAAGGCCCCAATGAACCCACACACCCCTAACCCAACCAATGTCGTATCGAGGTTTGACCCGGAGACTACATGGAGGGAGGTTATGAATAACGACATTTGGAAGATAAAAGATGGAAAGAGCATCCAGGATTATAAGGAAAGGATGCAAATGATAAAGACTAAAGCTGCTAGGGTATGTCATGACCTAGAATTGGATTTTGATAGGTTACACCATTTATCTGAGTCAAGGAAAACGGTAGAAGTAACCCCAAGGGAGCCAAGTGGAGATAACTTCCAAAACGGACCCTTAGAAGGGGAGGGGTATGATAGAGACGAAGAAGAAGACCCCGAAGAGGAGGAGGAAATGGAAGAGGAGGAACGTGATGAAGAGGTAGAGCCTATGGAGGAGGAAGAACTCCATATAAAGGAGGAATCGGACACAATTATGGAACAAATAAGGGATGGGTATTTATCTGACCCTCCACTTGTAGACCTTAGGGCACAGGTTGGGGATGTTTTTGGGATGCGAGACCCTAAACAGGAATCTCTTAGCCCTATAGAGAATACTAGTGAAGATGAGCAAGAAGGTTGGGGATCGCACTATGATCTGTATGGATTTAGGGTTGAATCTGGAAGGGACCAGTCAGATGAGGAGGATCCCGAAGAAGAAGAGGAAGAGTTACTAACAACCCATTCGATGGATAGCAACTGGGAATCGGAAGGAGGATATATGAGTTCTAGTACTGACTCCGGGGACGAGGGGAATGATGAAGATTTTGACGTAACAAATTACGATGAGTCTGCTGATATTATGGATGCTTGGCGTTAATTTCTTAGTTTATTATTAGTTTTTTTTATCTTTGTAGTTGTTTTCCTTTTCGAATAATGTAAAACGCTTGGCGTAAGTTGTTATAATTTAATAAACAGTATCAATAAAGCATTATATTGAGTTGTTTTCAGTACTCTCTTTTTGTTTCTTTCCTTTGTTTTGTTAGTTATGCATGATATATTTGGGTGGTTTAATGGCCGCAATAGTTAATAATATACTTGTAGACAACTGAATGTGTGTATGTGTGATTATTTATTTATTTATGTTTATTTATCCCAAGCACCTCTTCCTTTAAAAAACTTTTAGACCTTAGGACACATTAGTGATTAGTACTGTTCTTTTGGTTGCAGAAGATGCCTCCTCTCTCCCGAAAAAGGCTAGCTAAGAACGGAACTAACCGAGCCTTAAGGAGCTTAGTTAAGGCGTTAATTGGGGTTGGTGCATCACAAGTGAGGTCCTTGTCTGAACAGGCTTCTGAAATGAGCAAGAGGATTAGCCAGAACAAACCATCTCCTTTTGATGGAAAGGGAGAACCATCAGAACTTGAACATTGGTTAAGAGAATTTGACAAACTTTTTGATGTAGTAGAGTGTCCAGAAGAACTGAAAGTTAATCAGGCAGCATTTTACTTGACTGGGGAAGCCGACTATTGGTGGGCGAATAGTAAGGCAGGGTTAATGGAGCAAGTTGAGGGACCTTTCAATTGGGATATGTTTAAAAGGGCTATGCGGGAGAAGTTTTACCCTTTACACGTGAGAAAGGACAAGTCAAATGAGTTTGCCCGATTTGAAATGGGTAGTTTGACTGTGGATGAATACTATCACAAGTTCATGGAGTACATCAAATACTGTCCAGATGATGTACCCACTGAAGAGAAGAAAATGCAACGCTTTGAGCTGGGATTATCGTTCGCTATTCAAAAGCATATTGAAAGTGATCGTTACAGCACGCTAGAACAGATGTATAAGCGTGCAGCTCAGGTAGGGAATATTTTAAGGAAGGAGAGAGAAAAGGAGAAGAATATCTTTACAGAGAAGAGAAAGGAATTGGTAGGACAGGCCTCAGGGGCACCTGTAAGTTTCCACTTGAAGAAGCCAAAAACCTTTGGTGGCTTTCAAGGGAGCAGTTCTGGTGTGAATCCTGGATTCAGGGGGGAAGCAAGGCCAGCAAAACCTTTGCTAGATCGAGATGGAAAGGAAAGGAAGTACTTCTGCAGGTGGTGTAAGAAAAACCACCCCGGAAAGGATTGCGAAGGGAATTTAGTTGAATGTAATTTCTATCATAAGAAAGGACATAGGGAGTACGAGTGCTACATAAAGAAAGGGAGTGAGAATCGACCGCTAGGGGAACAACATCGACCCCAACACCAGATTGGTTTTGGGAGGCACGGAAATCGATCAGCTGGGGTAGATCATCCAGGTAACAATGGTCAGAGATTTCAACGACAGTTTCATGGGGGACAAGTTCGGTCAGATGGCAATCGGGCTGAGGGTTCAGGAGCACCACGAATGGAAAATCAAGGGGGAGGAATGAACGTTCAATCTGCTAGTGGACGGGTATCTGCGGTCAGTTCTAGGGAGGCTGACCAAACAACGGAGGTGGTTACAGGTACGTTCACCGTCCATTCTATAGCTGTTAATGTACTGTTTGATTCGGGTGCAACTTGTTCATTTCTGGCGAGGAGTAAATTAGGCGAACTGAACCTAGGAACTTTTGAGAATGTATCCTATACCGTGGCGGTCCCTTCGGGGAGATTATATACTTGCGATAGATTATATAAAGATGTGCCTTTGAAGATAGGGAAAGTTGTTTTTCCTAGTAGTCTGTATGTGTTAGATATGGAGGGTCTGGAAGTAATTTTGGGAATGGATTGGTTAGGAAGGTACAAAGCTACCATTGAATGTAGGGAGCAAAGAGTGTTATTGGTAGGACCACGTGGGGAAAACGTTAGATATAGAAAGTTCTCTAAGGGGCCTAAAACAAACTTAGTGTCGACCTTGAAACTACAAAAGCTTGTGAGACAAGGACATCCTTTGTACTTGTGTCACATCATGCAGGAAGGAAAGAAGGAGGTGGATCCTAACGATGTCGCGGTTGTAAACGAATTCGTGGATGTTTTCCCCGAGGAGATTCCTGGTATGCCACCGCAAAGAGGAATCGATTTTACGATAGACTTGGTGCCCGGCACGGGACCAATTTCAAAGGCCCCGTACCGCATGGCCCCAAAGGAGATGGAGGAACTGAAGTCTCAGCTCGAGGAATTGTTGGATAAGGGTTATATCCGACCAAGTGTTTCACCTTGGGGCGCTCCGGTTTTGTTTGTACGGAAGAAGGACGGCAGTTTAAGATTGTGTATCGATTATAGGGAGCTAAATAAAGTGACCGTTAAGAACAAATACCCGTTACCTCGTATAGATGACTTGTTTGATCAATTGAGGGGAGCCGGGATATTTTCGAAAATTGATTTAAGGTCGGGTTATCACCAGTTGAGGATTTCTGAGGGGGACATTCATAAGACAGCCTTTAGGACACGTTACGGACATTTTGAGTTTACCGTGATGCCCTTTGGGTTGACAAATGCTCCAGCCGCATTTATGTGTTTGATGAATCAAGTGTTTAGTGCGTACTTGGATAAGTTTGTGGTTGTCTTTATTGATGATATACTGGTCTATTCAAAGGACAGAGGTGAACATGAGGGACATTTACGTTTGGTTCTGCAGGCTCTGCGAGAAAATAAGTTATACGCTAAGTTTTCGAAGTGTGAATTTTGGTTAGAAAAAGTGTCATTTTTGGGCCACTTCGTTTCTAAGGAGGGCGTTTCGGTGGATCCGGTAAAAGTAGAAGCAGTTCGAAATTGGTCATCACCGAAGAATGTCACCGAAGTTCGAAGTTTCTTAGGTTTGGCTGGGTATTATCGCCGTTTTGTCAAAGACTTCTCGCGAATTGCCAGACCTATGACTTCTTTGATGAAAAAGGATAAGAAGTTTGAATGGACTGACGAGTGTGAACGTGCTTTCGCGACTTTGAAGGAAAGGTTAACTACGGCCCCTGTTCTTGCCCTACCTGATCCTAAGTTGGATTATACGGTGTTCAGTGACGCATCGAAGAAGGGGTTGGGATGTGTTTTGATGCAAGAACGTAAAGTAATTGCTTATGCATCGCGACAACTAAAAGTTCATGAGGTTAATTATCCTACTCATGATCTGGAGTTGGCTGCGATAGTTTTTGCTCTCAAAATATGGAGACATTATTTGTATGGGGTTAAATGCAGAATCTACACAGATCATGAGAGTCTAAAGTATCTTTATACTCAACCGGATTTGAACATGCGACAACGTCGGTGGTTAGAGCTCATGGCGGACTATGACTTGGAGTTTGTGTATCACGAGGGGCGAGCGAACTTGGTAGCCGATGCCTTAAGCAGAAAGTCGAAACATTCGTTGTCTGCTTTGGATGGAATTGAGGAGTTGCATAGGGACTTTGCTCGGCTGAATCTGGAGGTCGTGCGTACGGGTGAAGTAAAGGAAAGCTTGAATGCCTTAATTATTCGACCTTCGTTTTTCGAGGAGATTTTGAATTCTCAGGATAAGGATCCAAAGTTGTTGCAATTAAAGGAACAGGCTCACGAAGGTAAAGCGGAGGGATTTTTGGTTCACGAAGATGGGAGCTTGAGGTTTAAAGGTCGTTGGTGTCTACCGTCGGGGGAAGCATCTTTGAAGGAACGCATCTTGGATGAAGCACATTGTACAAAATTTTCCGTCCATCCGGGCGGTGATAAAATGTATCAAGATCTTAAGCTGATGTTCTGGTGGTCGGGAATGAAAAAGGATGTTGCTGAATATGTATCGCGTTGTTTGACCTGTCAAAAGGTTAAGAGCGAACATAAAAGACCCGGAGGTTTACTGCAACCTTTAGAAATTCCGGTGTGGAAATGGGATGATATTTCTATGGATTTTGTTGTGGGTTTGCCTCGAACAAAGGCAAGGAATGATACTTTATGGGTGATAGTTGATCGTTTGACTAAATCAGCATGTTTCATTCCTATGAACTGTCGTTGGGAGATGGAGCAATTAGCCCGAGCTTATATTAAGTATGTTGTGCGGTATCACGGTGTGCCCCGTACTATTGTGTCCGATAGAGATACTCGGTATTTGTCAAAATTTTGGCAGACCTTGCAACAAGCAATGGGTACTACGTTACTGTATAGTACATCGTTTCATCCTCAGACAGACGGGCAAACAGAGCGCACGAATCAGATTTTAGAAGATATGTTACGAGCTGTTGCCATGGAGTGGCAAGGGTCATGGGATGAACATTTGGATTTGGTCGAGTTTTCTTACAATAACAGCTATCAGGCCTCGATTCAGATGGCTCCCTTTGAGGCTTTGTATGGACGCCGTTATCGTAGTCCAGTTTATTGGGATGACTTCACCGAAGCGGTGACTTTGGGACCGGATTTGCTTTTCCAAACGACTGAGAAAGTTAAGGTGATTCAGGATCGTTTAAAAGCGGCTCAAGATCGTCAAAAGTCTTATGCCGATTTGAAACGACGACCGGAGGAGTTTATCGTGGGAGATCAAGTGTTGGTTCGCGTGTCGCCCATGCGCGGAGTGGTACGTTTTGGTGCTCGTGGAAAGTTGAGCCCTCGATACATCGGCCCCTGTGAGATTTTGGAACGTGTGGGAAAAGTGGCGTATCGGTTGGCTCTTCCAAATACCTTAGAGAAGGTCCATGATGTGTTTCATGTGTCCCAGTTAAAACGGTATCATGCTGCTGCCTCTCATGTCTTAGATCCCGAACCTTTGGAGTTAGACACATCTTTGACCTATTCAGAGCGACCGGTCCAAATCTTAGACAAGAAAGTTCGTAGTACACGACGGAAAGATATTTCTATGGTAAAAGTTCTATGGTCGAACCACGAGCGCGAGGCCGCCACCTGGGAAACCGAGGACTCTATGCGGGAAAAGTACCCTCAGCTCTTTCAGGTTAGTCGCGTTACGGGGACGTAACTCCTTTAAGGGGGGTAGAGGGCGATAGGAATTTCGCGCGCGTATTGGTAAACTTCTTTGACTTGAGTTTTGTATGTGCAATGTCGTGTTGTATACTGATATGTTTCATGCAAGTTACGAGGGTGTAACTTATTTTAAGGGGGGTAGTCTGTAACACCCCGTTAAATTATCGACAAATATATATATATATATATATATATATATATATATATATATATATATATATATATATATATATAAAAAAAAAATTATTAATAAATAATTAATCGATTAAATATATTAAATAATTATTCGAGTGTACTTTTGTTGTGCGCGTGTTTCGTCGCATAACAAGTTTATTGCGTAACGACTTTTTTTTCTTGTCTTACGTTTAAATCGAACAATTAATTATTTAAATCAAAAACAAAAACAAAAAAAAAATTAAAATGGGTAATTTGATGGGATGGACGTTGAGAGGAGGAATGTGGAGGAGTCATGTAACTCCTCCCTAATTAAATGTTTGATGATAATTAAAAGGGCATTGAAGTTAGGCAATTATTCTATGAAGTTATTAGGAATTAAGAATGCTATATGAGTGAATCATAGGAGTAAAATTTCAGAAAAAAATTCATTGGTATTCCTTGTGTATTTTCGGTCAAAGCAAGGAAATAAGAGAAAAAAATAATAATAATAATATTCTTAAGTTTGGTGTTGGGTGTTCAATTGTGCTAATTTAATATTGAATCCTTAGAATTTGTAAGTTCTTGATCCATTAATCTTTTATAATATTTTAATTATTTAAAAAAAAAAAAATTGTTTTGTCATATGGTGTATCGTGACTTATAATTCTTTAACAAAAATGCAATTTGTTAGAAGAATTATGTTTATGTTGGTTTATTTTTATAGTTTCTTATGAATTTATATTCCTTTGACAAAATTTCAATTTTGTTAGGAGGGATTATTTTTTTTATGTTTTATTTTATATAGTTTTTATGTTTTATTTTTATATAGTTTTTATGAATCCATGATCCTTTAACATAATTTAATTTGTTAGAAGGATCATATTCATAATTTTGGTGATTGGGAATTATTAGGGTGATTCTATGAAATTGTTTAAGTTTAATTAGGGTGATTTTATTATTGGGAATTAGTGGTGGTAGAATATGTTGTTTTGTATGTGTGGTATTGATTAAAGTCATTGAATTGTGTAAAAGGATGTAAATAAATAAATAAATAAATAAATAAATAAATAAATTCATTTACTTTTATAATAAATAATAATAATAAAAAAGAAAAATATATATGTATCTATATAGTAAATAATAATAAAATTCTGGACAGTGGGTGTGCCTCAACAGGCACACTTCGATCTTCGACAGTCGAGCGCGTTTTGTTTTCGTTTAGATCATCGATTTCATTAAAAGTTACTGGAACGCTAAAATTAGTTAAAAATAGCAAATGGGCGTTAAAAATTATGAAATTTGGTACCCAACCTAATTGATGCGTTCCGCACGCAGTGGTGAAGTCGGATTTTTCATTTGGATTTTCTAAACTGTCCGAATTGGCAGATTAAGTTTCTGGTTAAAAATGGAATTTTGAGTTATTTGGAATTTGATGAAATTAATTGAAATTACTAAGTCTTATTGATATGTTAGTGGTATAGAATGAGTTAGAACTGTAAACACGTTCTAATACGTGTTCGTTTTGTGTGTATGTTTTTTTAGGACCTCAATTCATAAGAGGGTGAAATTCTTGTAGCATTTGAATACCGTTGTTTGTTGTTGCATAAAGGTACACGCTTAGACCATACTATTTATGTGGTTGTGCAAGTAATGTTGTTTCGTTCTTGATTATGTCATTATGACTCACATAAGGATTAGACACCTCAAATAATTTGAAAGAAGTTCAACTTGGAAATTGAGGATTTATGTGTTGGTTATCCCAAGGGGGTTAATATTTTGGATTAGATTATATAATTATTGTTCCCATGGCAGTTTTGGATCATTACGGTCACTATGGGGGTATGCATACTTTAACCTCTGACGACTCGAACAGGACGGGCAACGTCTTAGGTCGGTGGTTGCCTTGGGATTAGCTCTCCTAAGTGTATTCCTCCAAATGAATTGGATTATTACTTGGACGACCCGAATAGGACGGGAAACGTTTCAAGTTGGGGGTTTTGAATATATATATTAGAGGCTTTGCATGCTAGGATGAACGCATTGCTTGTTTTCCACTTGATGATAAGTTGTATGTTGTCTCTGACGTGTATTGGATTGTTCTTTTGAACCTGCTTCCGTTGTCGATCGACGACTAGCAGGGTGATTGCAGGTGGGAATTGGAGTGAGGTTGAAGTTAGGATCACATCACCCAAGACCGCGTTTTATGTAATAAGAATTATAATAGAGAATAATTTACATTTATATAATGGAACTTAATCTAGTTTATTTTGTCGTTTCGTTAGTAGAGGCCGTTGGGTTCTCAAGTTGTATTAGGAACTTTATAATCTCATCGCTACCGTACGCTTTATTTTCCGCCTAATTATATTCCCTTATCAACGGAACGTTGCCGATCTTGGATGGGAACCTTCCCACTAAGTGTCCAGTGGTGAACCGGATTCATATTTTTATATGATTATCCGGCTCACACGAACCGGACCGTTACAACTTAAAATACATATCTATTATCCACAACCAGTATGTAGTATAACACTAGCAGCCAGTATCAGCAAAATTATCCACAACACCAAAACATATAACACCACCAAACAAGAGAATCCAAAGAGCAATATGTCCAAAGCAAGTAGCTATCAATAGAGAAAGACAGCAGCCTCCACAGAACACAGATGAGCCAAGTGCAGCACTGAACCAGTAAGAAACCAGCAGGCAGCAGCGTAAACAACATCAGTCCAATGAAGCTACAAATCAGCACATCAACAACAGGTGCACCAACTGCAGTAGGGCACAACATGAAGTAGCAACCATCTTCAATCCATCACAGTAACAACAGTAAGAGCAGGCCATAACAGAATAGAAAGAGCTCAACAGGCAGCAGCTCAAGCACCTAAGCAGATCAGAGAAACACTCCTCATCGCGAGCCAATCTCGACAAAGCAACAGGAACAACTACAACAGAAACAGCCCTCACCACGAGCCAATCACGACAAAGCAACAGAAACAGCACCACAGCCCTCACATCATCAGAAAAACAGTAGGACAGTAAAAAAAGAAGCAGCAACAACTACACCTGCATCACAAGCCAATCACCACAAAGCAACAGAAAGCATCAACAGAAACAACATACCTCAAGTTTTTGCTAAGTTGCACAGAACAGCTACAAATATCAGTAAGCAATGAGCACCAGCTTTGTAACAATCCCTAACTTTTGTTCTTGATCAAAACTTATGGGTTAGATGCATAAATGTTTTAATCTTTTTTATTAATGAATCAAAGCTTAGATTCATAAATATTCCAAGTCAAATTTTAGTAAGTTGTAAATAGAAATTAAAACTCTAAATGAAACGGCCATTAAAAAAAATTTAAAGTCGAAAACTAAAAGTAGCTATCAACGAAACATACCCATGTCATCCAAAAGATCAAAATCACTTCTTGAACTAAACGAAATTCACAAGTTTGCAATGTTGAAAATGACAAACGAAAAAAAGACAACGAACTGAAACACTTTTGGAAAGACAAAGAGGTGATATGGATAATTTGTATTGCACAATACAAGTACCCATGAAGTCCGTGAGGATATGCCAGTGAAGGTCACAATGACAATGCTGAAAATGACAATGCTAAAAATGAAAATGTTAAAAATGAAAATGTTGGAAATGACAATATTGAAGATGATGAATCCCCTATTGAGAATCTGTGATATCCCAGATTTAGCATGAAAAGGGATTGATAGACTACTCATAGCAACAAGGTGCATGTTCTTTTCTAGAGACCCATTTACTACGAAATCCTCAATTAAGCGTGCTTGGTGGGGAGCAGTCATAGGATGGGTGACCTTATGGGAAGTTTTCCCGGGTGCGCACGAGTGAGGTCAAAGTGTGCTGGAAAGACTTATGTTGGTTTGTGGGGCTAGTTTACAGTCTTTATGAGTAGTCACCAGTGGTCCGAGGGACCGGGGTGTTACACTATCAATCTTTTTAAAAGCTAAATCTTGGGTATCACAATTCTATTATTTGTCATTATATTTTTTAACCAATTTAGGATTTTTGGCTCTCTTTGTAGTACATTTCAAATTTTTTGTTTGATTTTAGATTTTTTTATATTAAAGATGTGCCTAATACAATAATGGGATTATTGCAATGGCTTATTCGAATAGGGTAGACATGTTCGTAGAAAATTGAATATAGTATAAAGAAAAGTTAACTTAGCCTATTAGATCCAAAAAGTCGACTCGCTTTTATATGATGAATCAGAGGTACGAATGACAACTTAACATTTTCCTTTAGAGAAGTTTTTCATGATTTATTTTTTCTTGGTGGTTATTATATATATATATATATATATATATATATATATATATATATATATATATATATATATATATATATATATATATATATATATATATATATATATATATATATATATATATATAATATATATATATATATATATATATATATATATATATATATATATAAAGCTATTTGTTATAATTAGCTTGATGACACATTAGGTTAGTCACTTAGATGATCCTTCATAAGTTGTCTAATTCCCACTAATTGTAATTCAAAAACTTTAACTCTTTGTCTTTTACAAAACCACAATCCCCATGGTAGACTATCTTAAAATCTTCAAGAAAGCTTTACTTTCATAATAAAACATCTACGTTAAGTGTTGATGTAGCCCACATTGGATGAGCCACATTGATTTCTTTTTTATTAATTTTGTACAATTGGTAGTTGTAACATCCCCAAAAAACTCGGTACGTTAGAAAGAGAATTTGATCTTTTTTTGAAAAACTAAGTGGAACCTGAGTCAAACTAAGATGTCATAAAGGCATGATAAAACAAATTTTTATAGTAAAACTTGCGAATTGAGTTCTATTGGAGTTATTATAAAGTACTTAGCGATGTGAAAATCTTAGCAGCGGATAAATATATAATTCAAAAGCCTAAGTAATACAACTCGAGAGCAAAGTCGCCTCTTAAACTTAAATCCATTCTTAAAGTTAAATGAAAGTTCATATTATAATTCTCCGTACTCTATCTGTTTTATTCTTCCAAGTGAAAATTCTCACTCCCAACCTGCAAAAATGGTTATTTATGAAATTTTAAGTAATAAAATGTGTTCTAGTATAAAATAGGGGTTAAATATAATCTTAATTAGACCTAGGAAAATTTGATCCGACCCGAAAATGAACCCGGGACCCGACCCGGTAAAACCCGAACCCGACCGATCCGAAAGCGACTTAACCCGAAAAATGACCGACCCGATAATTACCGGACCGAAAATGACCCGACCGAAAATGACCCGACCGACCCGTTTTTACAGGTCCAATATCAATTTTTAGAGTAATCTCAATGTTAGAATTCATTTCAAATAAAATTTTAGTTTTCAAAGTATCTCAACATATTGAGTATATCAATTGAACCCTAAAGCGTCTTTTTATCCATCAAAATATTTTCTTTTAAAAAAGAACGTTATAATCATCTTAATTGAATACATATATCTTGTTAAATCAGTCAAATGAGCTTTTAATTCTTCTACATTTCAGGAAGCAAATCAATATAATTTATAAAAACGTTTTGCACATTTGAATGAGCTTTTCAGAAAAGGAATGTCGCTACCCTAAATTATAAAACGCGTATCTTATAAGACGAAATAAGTACTTAATTATTTGTATATCTTTCTAACATGAAAATTGTGAAGATATTTTTATTAGGAAATGAGAAGATATTTAGCGTCATTTTTAATCTAACGTTACAACTTTAATAGTCAAACACAATAACTTTTATGAAGCGCGTATCTTACAAGTCTTTCAAAATAAGTATTAATTCTCCTATTATCCTTACACTCGATTGAACCCGACATACCAATTATCTTTTGAAAATCGTACATCTAATTTCTCTAATGAGACATGTATGTCACAAATCCAACTATACATAGAGATTTAAACTTTAGAACACGAGCGTCGAAATAACTGGTTTTCTATAACTTGAATTGAATCACATAAGACTTTAATATTGTGTCAATTGATATGTGGATTAATGTCATATGGATTAAAAAAGTTTTTTTATTAAAAAAGTTTTATAAATAATAAAAAATGAAAAACTTAATTTTTAAATTTTGTAAGTCATAACCCGTTGGGTCAGACCGACCGACCCGGAACCGGGAGTGACCCGACCCGAGAATGACCCGATCCGAAAATGACCTGACCCGAAAATGACTCGACCGAAATTGACCCGACCCGTAACCCGCCCGACCGACCGTTTTTCCAGGTCTAATCTTAATGGATTAAAAAAAAATTTATAAAATCATTGTCTTTTGTTTCCGACAAGTTTGGACCAGAATATATACTTTTGGCATTTTTCTATAAACTTTTAAGAAACTTTGCTCAAAATAATCCCAACTATCACCCGTTGGCCGAAAATAATCTCAACAATCAATTATTTTTTAATAATCCCAACTATTCTCATAATTTGTTGAGAACATACCCACCTCCTTTTTAACCAGCTACAGCCTACAACATGTCACTTTTCCACTTTTTTCTGTCTTTTTTTATTAATGGATGAAAGGGAAGGGTTTTTTTGAACAGTTAAGTAAAAAAGAAAAGAAAAAAAGTGAAAATGTTACATGTTCCAGCCGGTAACAAAGGGGTGGGTATATTTTTAACAAACTATGAGAATAGTTGGGATTATTAAAAAATAATTGATAGTTGGGATTATTTTTGGCTAACGGGTGATAGTTGAGATTAATTTGAGCAAATTTTCCAAATTTTTTTTAAGTGTTTTACTACTTACTGATAAAACGATGAATGCTAAATTATGAAATAATTACTAAATGAAGTTATTTCGAGCTATAAACTTTATGAGACTCTTATATGGGCAGTAGGTTTATAATTTGATTATTAGATAAGTTTATATGACTATCTATGGACCCTTGTAAATTTTAAATAAAACGATAAATCTAAAAACGATAAAATATGAAATAATTACTAAATAGATTAATTTGGACTTGAATTTTTTTATGAGACACTCTCATATACAGTAGGATCATATGAGGACCTTCGGACAAATTTTGTCGTGGACCTTTGAGGACATTAATAATTTCATGTCGGTTTATCAATGAATTGGCCGCACAATTTTGTTAGATTTCATTAGCTTGTGTTTCTTAAATTTAATGGTCGAAAAATCACTTCATATAGCTTCTGGTCCTCTAATATTTTTTATTATATTTTTATTGGTTATTATTGATTTTTAATTAATTTACATAATTAATTGATCGAAACTTCTTATTAAATATGATGAAAAATTGACTTTTTAAGTTTATATGGTCATGTGAAGAACTTATACAGCCCCCATATACTTGTCATACTTTTTAAAATTGTATTTATTGAGAATCTCCGATTATTGAATCATCAAATATATTGACTTTTCTTATGAGAATGTTGACTTGGAGTTTGACTAGACTAGGGAAGACTGATAACAATGTGAAATAGATAACAAGGAGTCTTTTTTGAACTTATGTTTTTGGATGAATGACTCTAATAGTAAGAAAATGTCGAACCACGGACAAGCATGTAATCCGGCACTCGTGTTTCCCAGCACGTAGAATTGCTGGGTAAGACAGGGGGACCGAAAGAGTCCCATCCTGTAGAAGCTCGAGCATAAAAATTGGTGGAGCGACGACTCCCATTACAGTTAGAGTTTGAATTAAGTTCCTCCTCTAGCCAGATCCTTACATATATTAGAAAGTCATATTATGTGTGTTGTGCAAATGTGAATTTTGGTCTAAGTAGATCCATTAGATGAACCTTATAGTTACCATGTGTAGGGTGACTGTAGCAAAGATATTTATCTACATTCATGTGATGAACGTGGAAAAAAAATTTGTTGAAAGTATTCGAGAACTGAAAATGAAAAACCGAGAACTGAGGAACTTCAAATCAAGTTCTGAAATGTACGTTGCATATCTTGTGAATATATTATGGTTGTCATAGTATTGCATTGTTGAGGAGTTTGTGCTTGGTGTTAGGCGCTGATTTCGATTCAAACGGCTGTCATCCGTATCATGGATGACAGTATTTTGCAGAAAGGTTTAGCTTCAAGTTTCGATCCAGGACGCCACATTTATTTTTTTATCAAGGAATTAGCCGCGTTTTATTTTACTTATTGGTAACTTTGATGGAAAAGGTGTATTATGCTTTTATTATGATGTTAGAAATCAATATGTGTTATTCTCTCAATTGTAATATTCTAAACTTGTGTTTATAAACGATTTTAAATTTCAAAGGATTTTAACAGTTTGGAATTTAAGACTTTCGTATTTTTTTATTGTAAACATAATTATTAGTGTGAATTATATACCGGGACTGCTGCGTCTGTTACATTTTACTTGCTAGAAACACATATGATTGGAATGTTTAGCCAAGTTCAGTTATAATGAAAAAGCTGATTAGTCGATTCATACATAAAGTTTTTGAAGTAATTGTTAGAAACTTTAAGGAAAAATCAGAGTTGAGCAGTACAAGTATCATTAATAATTTCTTTTATTTATAAGGAATACGTAAAAGCTGAAATAAAATAAGAATGTAATTGAAGTCTTTTGAGTTTGAAGTTGAATGAATGAAGCGCTATGCTGTAACTTTGAGGACAAAATTGTCTTTAGGAGGAAAGGATGTAACTGCCCCGTTTTTAAGCTACTCTTAATGCCAACACAAGTTAGCTTAGTTATAAATTAGGGATATTGACCTCTTTAGATCCATTCTTAAGTGCCAAAAATAATGGGAGTTTTTTTAACTTTTTAGTTTAAACAAACTAAGGTTTTCTTTTGTGATTTCAATGTCTTTTATTACATTAAAAGTCAAATGAATTACTTACGTTACTTATAATTTCTTTTTACATTTGATGATCTTCTAAACATATGTATTAGGTTTATTGTTATTGAACTTTATAGTATGTCTGTTAAAAATTTTTGTCTTCACAGTTAGTCTAAAAGCTTGTGAGGCGCTTCAAACAGTTTTCTGGAAAGTATTCTTAGGCCGATTAAGAATACTAAACTAAGGTGCAGAAATTAAAAATAGGCAAAACAAGTGATTGTTACTTATGGGTTCCTTGTCAACTAATTCCCCCCCTCTTTTAACCCTAAACCCCACCCATACCCTTCGTGTTTTCTAAGAACCCTAAAACTGATTCTTCATCTTCTTCATCTACTGTTCTTCTCCCTTTGTTCTTGAAGAACCCTAGATCTGGTTCTTCATCTTCTTCATCTACTATTCTTCTCCCTTTTCTTCTGTCCTTTCGTGTTCTTCTATCTGCTCTCATGGAAAACCCTAAGTCACCCCTTAAGAACCCTAACTCGCCTGTGAACTCACCCTTGAAGACCAAGAACTCGTCATTCAAGTCACCCTTGAAAAACCCTAACTCGCCTAGTTCGTCAAATCTGAGTATCCCCAAATCCCCTTACAAATCGCCTTCTAAGCTTGACTTTAGGGGTTTTAATGATGGAAACCCTAGATTGGATCGTTAACGTTTGAGGATGTATGTTTTGAGTATTATGATGACTCAACCTCTGTTGAGATTGATCCTAAATGGGGAAAAAAGCTTGACTCTGAAGGTGAGCCTATTTACACACCTGAGCCTAATTATTGGTCGTGAATATACTTCCGCTGATGCCGTATTTTCGAATATTGATTGTGAAGAAGAAGATTGGCTTGATAAACTTGGTCCTTTCTCAAGTGAGTTTCCGTTCTTGTGGGTGCATGCTGGTTTTTTACTGATGATGATTTTTTTAGTCGTTTCTTGATGCATTTTTTTCAGTTGCTTTATGAACTTTTAAGTGAGAGCATTATTTAGCCACCTAAAATCGAACCAATGGGGTTTGGATTATTTTCCGACTACTAAGCGCAAAGAGTTTCGATTTTTTACTCAATAATTTCAAAAAAAAATTGCTTGATAAAAATGAGAGTACTGCAAACAACCACTGTTTAAGATCCCAAAAGTTTGTCCAAAAATAAAAGGATTGTCATTTGAGATGTTTGTTGGTTTGTTAGTTTCTGATGTTTGCTGGTTTGCAGGTTTTTGATGTTTGCTGGTTTTTCTGTTGTGTTCATGTTGCTGGTTTGGTTGTTGCTCCCAAAAAAATGATTTTCTGATATATGGCCCAATAATTGTTGCTCCCTTCCCTCACTGTTGTTGTTGTTGATTTTCTGATATAAGTTGGCTTGTTGATGCTTTGTCACCATTCACATTGATTGTATTGGTCCCTTGTTGAATACCTCTTGCATACCCTATCAGTTCCACTAACTGATTCATTGTTTCTGTGCTTATTTTTGTGAAGAAGTGTTGAAGTGAATCAACAACCACTTGTTTTTCAATGTTCAAGTAATCTGGCAATGTGCCCTCTCTTGCTGCTTTTGTCTTGTTCATGTGAGGAATGTGATAATCAAAACCTCCTTGTTTTTTCAGCACCTCTATCATACATGCTTGTAATGTGATAAACACAAACCTAAGACATTGTGGACTAGGTTATCAAAAGCAGTGTTCACAACCCTAACTAGTTGTGTAACATTGTATGCCGCTTTTTGATACTATAAAGCTTGAATTGACCTAAAAAAAACTCAAATCTAAAACATTCATATCAGGGGAATTGGGTGGTTGTTGCACTAGTTGAATGTAAAAGCCATCTTTCATTGATTCTTGTAAAAATTAGTGTCATTAGGTGCAATATGTGGTTTGGCATTGTCTTGTTGAATATCAATGTGCTTTGACAATCCTTCAGGCCATTTAGCTCTAATGGTTGGTAGTACATTTGTGATTCACATGGACCTAATGTGTTCTTTCGTGATTGATTGTATTGGTTTTGTTTCCAACTTCCCCCTTTTTCTGTTCTTCGAGCTTCTTTTTGCTTGCTCATGTGTCATAAACGGCCATATGCCTATCTTACCATAAAAAAAACAAGGGAAATTTCACATGGTAGCATCAAGTTTTAATGAAATGTCAATGGTAGCACTTTTTTAAGAAAATTCCACATGGTAGCATCCAGTTTATGCACTATCTAATTGCCGTAGCATTTTCCGTTAAGTTCTTGTTAAATTCCGTTAAATTCATCATTTTGTAAGTTTTTTTCCACATGATAGCATTCAGGTTTTGTTAATTTTCCATTTTAACTTTTAATTCACCATTTTAATGTTTAATTCACCGTTTAGTTCATTAATGCTCACAAATGTTTAATAATTTTATTGAAAAAAATTTATAAATGTTAAATAATTTTACGGAAAAATAATTTTAACATTGAATTCACCATTTTAATGTTTAATTCATCGGTCGAAACAAGTACTCTTTCGAATAAGTACTTGTTTCGATCGAATTTTCGAAAGAGTTATCCCATAAGGATAGTAGCGACGTTCGTTGTTTCAAAAAAAATCGTTATGATGGGTAAAGATGACGTCAAATATCATTTTCGGTTTACGTATCGGAAAATAGGCGTATAAGTACTTGTTTCGACCGAATTTTCGATAGAGTTATCCCATAAGGGTATTTGCAATGTCCTTTTTTTGAAAAAAATCGTTATGACAAGTAAAAATGACGTCAAATATCTTTTTCGGTTTACGTATCAAAAAATAGGCGAATGCGTACTTGTTTGGACCCGATTAGATAGTTTCTTATAATTTTTCAATAAAATTATTAAACAGTTATGAGCGTTAATGAATTAAACGGTGAATTAAAAGTTAAAATGGTAAATTAACAAAAACTGGATGCTACCATGTGGAAAAAAACTTACAAAATGATGAATTTAACGGAATTTAACAAGAACTTAACGGAAAATGCTACGGCAATTAGATAGTGCATAAACTGGATGCTACCATGTGGAATTTTCTTAAAAAAATGCTACCACTGGCATTTCATCAAAACTGGATGCTACCATGTGGAATTTCCCAAAAAACAATCACCATCAGTTGTAAATATTGGCTTTGCTACAGCACACATGAACATAATTTTAGGAATAAACCTCTTTGATTGACACTCTCTATGAGGTTCTACTTCACCTGGAGCCGGATAATAAGTTTGGGTCTCTCGGGTTAGAAGTGTTTTTCATCTATGTGAACTACGTTAGTGTATGGCTTAAACTTGAATGCATCATTATGTTCATCATATTCACATTTAGATAACGCAAAACTTAACCTGTGTAGCTTGTTATTTTCGGTCAAATTTGGCTTGATTGCGTTTATGTGCTTCCTTATCACTTTGTTTGAAAATATGGTTGTTTGCCAATATATCGGTGGCTATTTATGAAATTAACAATGCGTCAATTTGGTAATTTATGAAAACTGAAGTCAATGATCGAAAAAAAATCCGTCGAAGAATTGAGAAGGCTAGCTGAGATACCATAATGGATTTTTGTAATTTTATTTAGTACTCGGGCAAAGCTGATGTAATTTAAAACAATTATTGTAATTGTAGGATTTATTTATGTAATTTCGGTTTTTAATAGACGAAACGATGTAATTTTGGTGTTGTACTGAAAAAATATACCAACTTTTCGGTGTTAAAAATATCAATTTTAAGATTTAGTTAGAAAATGCTTCAAAATGGTAGGAATCATTAATTCCTTAATCTTTACAATAAAAACCCATAATAGTTCTCTCTCCTACCCTTAGGTACCAATTTTGACTCTCCTTAAAATCCGTGAAAAGTCAAATGGAACTCCTACAATGAATATAAGGGATTATTATTATTATTATCATCATCATCATCATCATCATCATCATTATTATAATTATTATTATTATCATCATCTTCTAATTAAAAAATTAATTAATAAATATTAATATTATTTAATTAATTAAATAAATAATTGATTAATAATAATAATAATATCATTAACATTAAATAATCATTTAAATATTATTATTATTAATTAATCACAAATTCTTGTGAGAGACGGTTTCTTTGGGAGACCATCTCTTATTGGGTTGATCCATAAAAAAATAATGTAAAAGTAGAGATTAAGCTTTGATGGACTGGGCCTGAGAGACGATTTCTCAGGAGACTAGCTGTTAATTATTTACTCCCTCCGTTCTTTTATGTTTGTCCATCTTACTATAACAGGTAGTTTCAAATGTTTGTCCACTTTAGAATACTTTCCACTTTTGTTAATCATTTTTCCCAAATATACCCTCATAATCCCTCTAATTTTCCACAAATATATTCTCTCTACATCAATGACAATGATAATTTCCTTTTTTTCTTTATTTTATCTTTAATTTAAATATTTTCTCTTTCATAATATTAATATTAATAATAATAATAATAATAATAATAATAATAATAATAATAATAATAATAATAATAAATAAATAAATAAATAAATAAATAAAACTTCTCTCTCTACTCGACAGCCTCTCTCTCCTGCGATGGATGGGCGATTCTAGGTTTTCAACCTTTGATTGCGCACTCCGCTTTCCAGCAACCACAGCAGGCTCAGAAGTCTCTCTCATTGGGTAGACACTGCCCACCCATGGGACAGAGAGAGAGACCGAGAAAGCATCCACCCACCACCGGAGAGAATAAGCAGCTGGCGTCAGCCTCTGAGCCGCCAAGTTCACCAGTAGAAAGGAAGTCCTCCAGCGTGTCCACACCCCAAACAAGCCGAAATTGAGTCTCAATTATGAAAGAAACAGTGGAGGAAGACAAGTGTACATCAATGACGTGTGAGAAGCAAAACTAAAATGACCCACAACCTATTATAGTTCTTCTGCAATCTGGAACAATGGAGTTTGATAAGGAATGCGAGAAGCTGTCTCAAAACGACCCACACAGTGTGCAAATGGAAATAGATGGAATGAACAGAATTGCAGCTTGTAGTTCTTCTGACCCACAATCATCAGAAGATAGTAAGGCAGGAGGAACATACTCTGTTCACCCACAATCAAAACCAGGAAACATATCAAAACCTCGAACTATTACTAAGATAAGTAATGATGATATTGTTGAAGAAATTAGATATTTTGAGAATGTTATGGTGTGTTTTGTTGTTGGTGCTAACCCCGTCTCCACGTTATCGATGGCTTCATTAAGCGGATATACAAGACTTAAATGTAGATGAACTAGGAATGGTGAACAAGGGTGTATTCTTGGTGAGATTTAACACAAAACAGGAACAGGAGAAAGCATGTGGCATGACTGGGTTGTTGTTTGATAAAAAACTCTTGTATCAAGACCTGATTCCCGTTGCGTCGATAACGACTTCGAGCATCTCGTAGCTCATGCCATGTCGTGCACGCTTGAGAGTCGTGCGAAGAGTGCCATGGGTTGTGGAGTACTCAAGTTTGGGACACTTGATCACGTGACGATCGATGAGGATGAAATGAGGTGGTTTGAACAAGGCAAATGGAAGCTCTATGAAGAGTTTATGTCATGCCTTGAACAAAGCACACAAGGAGGATCATTGCTGCTCAAGAAAGACAGCAATACAGTGAAGCAGGTAGGTGCGCTCGACCTATCGAGCAGCTACGCTCGAGTCCATCGTTGAGGAAGAATGCAGGCAGAATGTTCTAGGCGGGTGCTCGACCTGGTCGAGCATAACAGGCTCGGGTCGAGCGACAAGCAGTTGTCCAAAATGCGAGTTTCTGTTTAGTCTTTGCGGTATTGTGGGGTTTTGTCCATTTGGCCTTAAGTCTTTTCATATGTCTTAGGGCTATAAATAGGAGTCTTATGAGTCATTAGGGTTATTAGTGAGAGCTAAATACATAGAGATTACTAGGGTTTATCACCAAAACCGTCTTCTCATTGTATTAGGGCTATTTGTGGGTGATTGAAGTAAAACTTCAATCTTTGCTTTGGAAACTTGTTCTAAAGCTTGCAAGGTGAGTCATTTATGTAATGTCAATTCCATTAATGATAAGATACTTAGTTTAAGGGGGAGGTATCCATAGATACCTCATTATATTGTTGTGTTTGCTTCTCTTGTTGCATGCTCTATTTTTGGTTGTTTTCTTTGCATTAGTTTGTTCTTGTTTCTTCACCATTAGCTTAGCCCATTCACAACAATTGGTATCAGAGCTTTAGGTTAGATTTGTGGGGTGTTTTATGGGTAAAAGTTTGTGTCTTTGGTTGAGAATCAAGATAGGTGATGGTGCAAAGTTTCACATTCCTTTATTTGATGGAAGAAGAATTGTTCGGGGTGGAGGAGCACCGTAAAGGATTTGTTGGTGCATCAAGGGATTGATGAGGCTCCTGAGAATAGTAATCCTAAAACAATAGATGAAGGGAAGTGGGTGGCCATCAAGAAGAAGGCAATACGCTCTATTAGGCTTGCCATTGCACCCGAAATCAAGTATAACTACATGAATGAGACTAACCCCGGTGTGTTGTTGGAGAAGCTTCAGATGGTGTATGCTTCGAAGTCTTTGACCAAAAAGTTGTGCTTGAGATGGGAGTTGTATCAACTCATGAAGGAGGATGATAAGTATGTAAGATCATATCAACACATTTAATTAATTGGTGTGCCAATTGTTGAATGGCGATGAAGGAAGACCTCAAGAGAGTGAAGGACTTGAAGGTTGGTAGAAGAGATGGAGAGAGTAGCCGGAGCGCCGCTCTAGGCTTTGTTGATGATGACTACGAGGGTGCACTTCTAGATGATGGGGGAGTGACTGGGTGATTGACTCCTGTTGCTCATTCCATATTTGTTGTGAAAGAGAGAAATTTGCTAAGCTTAGCACTAGTGATGGATGGAGGCCTTGTCACCTTACCCGATGATGAAAGGGAGAAGGTGGAAGGGATTGGTGAGGTGATTATTGTGACACATGATGGTGTCAAGAGAAGGCTAGGTGGTGTGAGGTATGTTCCTACGCTTAAGAGGAACCTCATATCACTTGGTAGATTGGAGTCTAAGGGATGCACTTTGAAGGCTAGTGGAGGCACATTGAAGGTCATTAAGGGGAGCATGGTGCTCATGAGGGAAGGAGTGAGAGCAACTTGTATGTGCTACAAGTTTAAGGTGGTAGCCTAGGCCACTATGATGATTGCAAGTCACCCAAGAAGGTGACATTTGATGATGGTAAGGGAATTGGTTTTGAGGGGGAGATTGTTGTATCAAGACCCGATTTCCGTTGCGTTGATGACGTCTTCGAGCATCTCGTAGCTCATGCCATGTCGTGCACGCTTGAGAGTCGTGCGAAGAGTGCCATGGGTTTTGGAGTACTCAAGTTTGGGACACTTGATCACGTGACAACCGATGAGTATGAATTGAGGTGGTTTGAACAAGGCAAATGGAAGCTCTATGAAGGGTCTATGTCGTGCCTTGAAAAATGCACACAAGGAGAATCATTGCTGCTCAAGAAAGACAGCAACACAGTGAAGCCAGCAGGTGCGCTCGACCTATCGAGCAGCTATGATCGAGTCGAGCGTTAAGGAAGAATACAGGCAAAATTATCTAGGAAGGGGGCTCGACCTGGTCGAGCATAACAAGCTCGGGTCGAGCTGCATGCAACTGTCTAAAATGCGAGTTTCTATTTAGTGTTTGCGGTATTGTGGGGTTTTGTCCTTTTGGCCTTAGGTCTTCCCATATGTCTTAGGGCTATAAATAGGAGTCTTATGAGTCATTAGGGTTATTAGTGAGAGCTAAATACATAGAGATTACTAGGTCTTATCACCAAAAGAGTCTTCTCGTTATATTAGGGCTATTTGTGGGTGATTGAAGTAAAGCTTCAATCTTTGCTTTGGAGACTTGTTCTAAAGCTTGCAAGGTGAGTCATTTATGTAATAATGATTCCATTAATGACAAGATACTTAGTTTGAGGGGGAGGTATCCATAGACACCTCATTATATTGTTGTGTTTGCTTCTCTTGTTGCATGCTCTATTTTTGGTTGTTTTCTTTGCATTAGTTTGTTCTTGTTTCTTCACCTTTAGCTTAGCCCATTCACAACAATTGGTATCAGAGCTTTAGGTTAGATTTGTGGGGAGTTTTGTGGGTAAAAGTTTGTGTCTTTGGTTGAGAATCAAGATAGGTGATGGTGCAAAGTTTCACATTCCTTTATTTGATGGAAAGATGAACTGTTGGGGGTGGAGGAGCACCGTAGAGGATTTGTTTGTGCATCAAGGGATTGATGAGGCTCTTGAGAATATTAATCCTACAACAATAGATGAAGGGAAGTGGGTGGCCATGAAGAAGAAGGCAGTAAGCTCTATTAGGCTTGCCATTGCACCCGAAATCAAGTATAACTACGTGAATGAGACTGACCCCGGTGTGTTGTTGGAGAAGCTTAAAATGGTGTATGCTTCAAGGTTTTTGACCAACAAGTTGTGCTTGAGATGGGAGTTGTATCAACTCATGAAGGAGGATGATAAGTATGCAAGATCATATCAACACATTTAATTAATTGGTGTGCCAATTGTTGAATGGCGATGAGAAGCTTTCCGATGAAGAGAAGACACTACTACTCTTGGCTTCACTTCCAATGAGCTATAAGAATATAGTTCAAACTTTGGTTCTTGGTAGGGACTCAATCACTCATGATCAAGCATTGGCGGCATTGAGAGAGAATGATCAGTCCATGGAGAGGCATGAGCGGGATGAGAAGAAGGGTAATAATGAGGCTTTGTTTGCGGAAGGCTCAAGAGGGAGATCTAAACAGAGTCGATATCAAGCTAGGGGGAAGTCTCAAGTGAGAAATGACTTTAGTAACAAGGAGTGTTACTATTGTAAGAAAAAGGGTCACATTCAAATGATGTTTCTTCACCATTAGCTTAGCCCATTCACAACAAAAACCATTTATTATTAAGCCATGGGATGCTAATATGTCCTATGATAAGAGTAGTTTAACTACCAAGCCAATATGTGTCAAATTACCACAACTTAATGTTAGATATTGGAGCGAGTCGACACTGAGAAAGATTGTGGGTTACCTTGGGCAAGTATTTAAGGTTGATACAGCTACATAAAAGAAAGAGCATATGTGGTATGCATGAGTTCTTATTGATATGGACATTAATTAGGGTTTCCCGGAAGAACTATACTGTACCAATGAACATGATGAACTGGTGACTCAACAGGTGCAATATGAGTGGATTCCACTTTGGTGCTCCAAATGCAGCCAGTTTGGACACACGAACACAGATTGCAGGATTGGTATAAAGCAAACCAAAGGCCATGCAAACCTTATAGTGGATGAGGATGGTTTTAGGCCGGTAAAACAGAGGTGGGTTCGTAAGAGAAACAAGACGTCAAAGGGGGAAGGTGATCAAATAATCACCATCAATCCTAGGGTAGTTGAGCCAGATCCGAGTACGGTCATAATTTCATGTAAGCAACTTGTAACTGATACAGGTACACCCAAGGACAATACTACCACAGGGCAGGGTAATGTGAAGACATCCTCTAGAGCAGAATGTGACACAATTTATATCAAAAATGGCTTTGAGATATTGCAGGGTATGTAGGACAATGAAACCTTAAGGAATGAGACAAGCACAATCATGTCTACAGGGGAGAGGGGAATGGATGGGACATACCCTGCCATCCCACCTGATGAATAACATCCTAGCTTGGAATGTAAGAGGGCTAAACAAGGCAAGCAAACAAGAAGAAGTGGCAAGGTTCATCTCTAGTCACAACATAAGCCTGTTTGGTCTTCTTGAAACAAAGGTAAAGAGGAACGGTTTAGGACGTCTTTACCAAAATATTTGACCAGGATGGTGTTTTTACCCATAACTTAGACTGGCACAAAAGAGGTAGAATTATAGTAGCCTGGAGAAGCGAGGAAGTGAAGGTTGATATTATGCGGGATCATAGCCAATATATTCACCTAGAGGTTACTCCTACAGCTGGTAGCAACTTCTTATGCACATTTGTCTATAGTGCAACGGATAAAAATACTAGATCGGAGCTTCTCAATCATGTTGAAGATCTGGGACAGCAAGTATCCAAACCCAGGATTGTCATGGGCGATTTCAACTGTATAACAAATCTCAACGAGAGGATCGAAACCACCCCCATAATTATAGAAACCACCCCTCTGAGACACTGTATGGAGACCTGTGGTTTATATGATATGAAATGCAATGGCAGATTTTATACCTGGAATAACAAACAAACTAAGGTAGCTAGGGTCATAAGTAAGATTGATAGGTTCCTGGGTAATCACTAGTGGGAAGAAGCCTACCCAAATGTTGAAATCTCCTTTCACCCTGAAGAGGACTTCGAACACACCCTAATGATAGCTTACTTTTTCAATCCCATCAATGCAAATAAGCCTTTCAAATTCTACAATCATTGGGGTAAAGATCCAGAATTCATGGATATTGTCAATAGCGTTTGGTCAACAAGGATACATGGCTATCTGAACTTCCAGATCCTAAAGAAGATGCAGATGCTCAAACGGGAACCGAAAGCCAAATTCTCCAAAAATCATATTGAGGATCGGCTTAGGGAGGCAGAACGACAACTTAGCACCAGGCAAAATCAGATGCATTCTAATCCTTTAAATCCCCTGTATGCAGAGTTGGAACAGAAACTAGCTGAGATCTCGAGGAAGGTAAAAACTGATTATGCCTCCTACATCAGCCAAAAAGTAAAAACTAAATTGGCTAAAGTACAGAGAAGAGAATACCAAACTCTTCCACAAGAGGATTAAGAACAAAAGGAAATGGAACATCGTCCGAGCCCTGACTATTGATGGTAATATTGTCACAGAACAACGTAAAATCCAGGATGTGTTCCTCTAGCATTTCAAAGGTATCATGTGCGAAAAACTTGAAAATTGACTGATAATTAACATGGAGATCATCAGTGAAGGCCCAATTCTAAACGACTATCACAGAAATGCCCTCAACCTGCAATTCACGCCTGATGAGATATAGAATGCGATGTGGAGTATTCCTGAGAACAAAGCACCAGGTATTGATGGATATAATAGTGGGTTTTACAAAGCAACATGGGGTGTGGTAGGAGAAGATATTGTGCAAGCAGTTCAGAACTTCTTCAATACAGGGATTCTCCTCAATGCCTGGAATGTGACATCTATCACTCTCATTCCAAAGACTACTTGCCCGAATGACCCTGGAGACTTCAAACCTATATCCTGTTGTCATGTTATTTATAAATGCTTCTCTAAACTGCTCTGTAATAGGATTAAATTGGTGCTTAATGATATTCTAGCAGATCAAGCAGGTTCAGATTTCACCCAAGATGCAAGAAGCTAGGCCTGAACCACCTTATTTTCGCAGATGATCTTATGTTGATGAGTAAAAGGGACCCTTCCTCAATCCAAGTCCTGGTGGAGGGCATCAAGGTATTTACTCAGGCCTTAGGCCTCCATGCAAATAGCAACAAATCTGCGATGTTCCTAGCAGGATTGAGTGATGATCAAAAAAATGAAATGGCAAAAGATCTCCAATTCCCTCTTTGCAATCTCCCTGTCAAGTACCTTGGTGTGCCTCTTTCCTCCAAGCGCATCTCAGTAGCTGACTGCGACGTCCTCGTTGTTAAGATGATTGTGAAAATCTGTTCCTGGCACGCAAAGTACTTAACATATGCAGCCAGACTTTAACTGGTAAATGCGGTGCTCACAAGTATCTCACGTTACTGGTGCCAATTGTTCATTCTTCCCAAGAAAGTGTTAAAGGAAGTAAACTGGGTATGCCGCGCATATCTTTGGCATGGGGATGCCAAAAATTCATCCTCGGGTAATGTAGGCTGGCCCAATGTTTGTATTCCCAAGAAGAATTGAGGTTAGGGAATCCGTAACCTCGAGATATGGAACATGGCTGCAGTCGGGAAAATTGCCTGGCATATTAGTTCTAAACAAGACTCGTTTTGGGTAATGTGGGTCCATGAGGTGTATATGAAAGGTGGTAGATGGAAACTATTTAACCCTCCCATCACATCTAGTTGGGCTTTTAAGAAGTTCTGTAAGGTAAAAGACAAACTGTGGGATTCAATAGAGCAAAACAGGAACTCCATCAACAAGGTATACCAAAATCTACAACCCCCCCTTAGGACAGTGAACTGGGCAAGGCTAGTTTGGTCAAGGCAGGTCATCCCCAAAACAACATTCATACTTTGGCTTGCTTTCCTCAACAGGCTCAAAACCAAGGATCGAATGTATAAATTGGGTGTAACCCCCGACGAAACTTGTCCTCTATGTGGTAATAACATTGAGTCTATCGATCATCTGTTTTTTGCATGCAGATTCAGTAAAACCTGTTTCGAGGCAGTTATGGCATGGCTTGGATCCAATGCCCAAATTTCGTGTCTAAGTCACTTAGCTGCAAAAAAATGGAGAATGGCGACAACAAAGAAGAAGGTTATATGTATCGCCCTGTGTTGCCTGGTATATCAGATATAGCAAACCCGAATTGAAGCAATATGGCAAGCAAAAGTCAAAGCCATTGACGCTGTTTTGAAGAGGATCAAGTACGAAGTAAAGTCCCGCTCCACTCTTATTTGTATCAAAGAGAATAATGAAGATAGAAGCTGGATGTATAGGCATATGATGTATAGTTTTGGCTTATATGGTTTTCTAGATTATTTTTGAGACTCGTTACCTGATTTCTGTGCACATGAAGAATGCGAATAGGAAACCGTTCCGAAAATGTGTGCCTACTTAGCAATCTGATGCAAAAAGACGAAATCAGGTGGTTCGGTCTGGGATGTCTTTGTACATGTCTGTAATTTCTTCTCTCTTAATAGAAAATTTCATTCATCTTTCAAAAAATAAATAAATAAATAATAATAATAATAATAATAATAATAATAATAATAATAATAATAATAATAATAATAATAATAATAATAATAATAATAATACAAAATACTTGGCCTAGACAGCTAATCAAAAGAAGCCAGAATAAGTAGGGGATACAAGGCCAACAAACTAGAATAGCTACAAGCAAAAGACAGTGTGAGCTAAAAAATTACAAGTTCCTTAAACAACAGGAGGTAGACTCATTGAGAGTTAGGGAGCTGAATCTGACTTTGGAGTCTATTTTGATAGTTCTAACTACCCTCTGAATTGTGGCAACCTTTTTCTGCTAGATAGCTTCATTTCTATCATTCCAGATCGTGTAGATTAGGTTGCAGACAATAGCTATTGTGAGTCTCCATTGTTTTTTGGGCAAGCGGCGTTTGCGCAGTAAGTCCTTCATGTTCTTGATCTTCCAACTAATACCAAACCATTGCTTAAGCTCTTACACGCATTGACCGCCGAAGTCGCATTCAAAAAAGAGGTGTTATGCCGTTTCGGTTTGGGAGTCACATATGGGGCAACGATCATCCCCTACCACCCCAACACTTCTAAGCCTATATTTTGTTTTGAGTCTTTCATGGTAGGCGAGCCAAACCACAAAGCGGCTTCTCGGAATGGTAGCTCTATTCCATACTATGTCTGCCCAACGCACTATATACATTGTCCCTAAAAGTTCCATGTAGACAACTTCAATTGAATATTTAAGGGCTTTCATCCAGATGTTCAGCTTTTTCTTTACCCGGTCTATCCTCTGCACATGAAGAGTGAGGTGGGAAAACTCTTCTTAGAAGGTGGGCCTCTCTTTCACACTGATGCACCTGACAATCATAGCCCTGGTTATCTAGGTGAATTTTACCCTGCTGTAATTATTTGTTCAGTGTTAATCGAAAATCATTTGACAAAAAAAATAAAAAATAAAAAATAATAATAATAAGATTAATAATAATAATAATAATAATAATAATAATAATAATAATAATAATAATAATAATAATAATAACAATTTATTTATAGTAATAATAATGATTTAATAATAATAATAATAATAATAATAATAATAATAATAATAATAATAATAATAATGATAAGGTTCATTGAAGCTATGGGTAATATTCGATCTATAGGTCGTTCTTGTGGTTTAGGGTGTCCAATTCTCATAAGCCGGGTAATATTCGATGGAAGGATGTCTGTACCCCTAAGAAGGTGGGAGGTCTTGGTGTGTGGAACATTTACATCTGGAATCAGGCAGTTATGGGTAAAATACCTTGGCATATTTACACTATGCAGGAAACTTTATGGGTTCGGTGGGTGCATGGCGTTTATATGAAGGGAGGACGTTGGGAAATCTTTAATGCTCTTGCCACAGCTAGTTGGACTATCAGGAAACTGTGTGCGGTGACTGTAGCCTTTTGTCAGTGGATTTGTCATTCTAGATATTCAATTAAGGAGGTGTATGAACAATCATTGGCTAATCAACATAAGGTTCATTGGCGACACCTTGTTTGGAACCGAATCTCGATACCTAAAACTAGATTTCTTTGGTTGTTAGTAGTTCGTAGTGGTCTTAAAACCAAAGATAAGTTGCATCAATTGGGGGTGGTGGTTGATAATCTATGCCCGCTATGTGGAGAATGTCCCGAGACGCAGGATCATCTCTTCTTTAGATGTCCTTTCAGTCATTCATGTGTGGAGGCGGTCCAATCTTGGAATGGCCTCACACTCAAGCCAATCCATAGGATGGACTTTCGAAAGAGACATATTCCCAAACCCTCACAACATGTCTTATCTGCCATTTATGTTTGCACTCTCTACTATATATGGAAGTGCAGGAATGAAGCAGTCTGGTGTGCGTCTATGCGTTCTCCCAAGCATGTTCTCCTTTTAATTAAACATGATATTCGACAACGTTTTCGTGCGTTGAATATTCAAGATGTAGCTGGTGTGTCTTTCGATTGATTTCATCTATTGGATATTCCTATGGTGTTGGTCGACTTCAACACTAGGACGTTACTTTGGTTTCTGTTTGAGTGTTGGTCCTGTTTGGCGTCTACTAATATGCTGATGTGCCTATCAATGGTGTTATTATGTTGTTGCTATGTTGCTCTTGATGGATGCTTAGGTATTGAAGGCTGCATTTTGGTTTGGTCTGGTTAGTGGGTGTTCGTAGTAGGTTAATGCATTATGTTCATTTGTTGCTGGATGTGGTGCTAGGCTGATAGATCTGGTAGCCAAGGTGGTTGTTCTTGTTTATAATTGATGAGTGAGGTTTGAGGTTATGCTGAGATTTGTTGCTTGCTCCTTGTTCTATACTGATTATGCTATGTGTTAGTTTGAAGACTCTTATATTGTTGGGGGCTGTTCAGCTGCTATGTGCATCAGGTTGCTGGTGTGAAATTGGGTTGCACACTTATACTCTGCCCTGCTGGTGCTGACTTCTACTCCTGCCTATGCTATATGTTGTATGCCTTCTAGTTTTGGTCTTGCTGTGAGATTTTGCCTTCTTTTTTGAATGTCTGGAAGCTAGATGTTGTGGCTCTCACAATTCTTCTGTTTTGATATGTTACTGATCTACTGCACACTGCCATCTGTTTTGATTTTACTGTCTTGGTTTGTTAGATTGAGGCTATAGGGTTGGTACGTCAATGCTGATGAAGCTGATGCTGCTTCTGCTAATCTGATTCCTAGAGTTTGCCTAGTGTGCAACTGCTGTTGTGCTGCTGAATCTGTGTAGGAGTTGAACTGGCCTGATATTGCCTTGCTGCTATTATTTGTCTTGCTAGCTGGTCTGATTCTTCTGCTGGGCTGAAGCACAAACCTCCTCCCAACTAGTATTGCTTTGATAAGGGTGTTGCATGCTTGTCAATTCAGCTTGATGTTTATTTGATTTTGGCTGCTGTTTCGTGCCATATGCTAGTTCACTTGATGCTGTTGCTTTAGTGCTCATTGGGTTTTTGTGGCTTTGTTTAGCTTTGGATCTTTAGCTGACGTTTTGTTTGTCGGCTGTTTTTGGCCTCGCTTTCCTCGTATGCACATGAAGAGTGGGCTGAGGAAACCCTTCATATAAGGTGGGCCTCAATTCCACACTTATGCAATCATGCAAATAAGGAAAGTTGAGTTTCATTGTCTTGGTGTATTTTTGGTTTTCTGGTAAATGAAAAGGCTTTTTATTTGGCAAAAAAATAATGATAATAATAATACTAATAATAATAATAATAATTTTTTAATAATAATAATAATTATTATAATAATAATAATAATAATAATAATAATAATAGTAATAATAATAATATAATAATAATAATAATAATAATAATAATAATAATAATAATAATAATAATATAATTATAATAATAATAACAACAACAACATCAACAACAACAATAACAACAATAATCATAATAATAATGATAATAATAATAATAATATAAGTAATCATGATCTGATCTTATCTGACCTGGTCTTATCTGATCCGGTCTGATCTAAACTTTTTTGATCTGATCTGAATTGATTTGGTCTGGTCTGATCTGATCTGAATTGATTTGGTCTGGTCTGATCTGATCTGATCTGATTCTAATAAGAATAAGTAATAAGTTTCAAAAATATGTTGAAGAGAATAGGTTCTAAGCCTTATGGGGAGAGGAGCACAAGAAGGGAGATTTAAAACCTCTTCTTCCTCCTTGTTCGTTCATCATCCTCCATAAAAAACCATTTTTAATTCTTGTAAGTTTTTAATTTCTTATCATATTAATTTCTTGTTTTAAATTTACTCTCTCATTATTATTTTAATCTTTCTTTATCAAGTTTTTATTAGTTTAATGTTTTCTTGTCATACTTTAATTGTTTTCAAAGAATATGTCATTTAATAAAAATAGTATTGTTCTTCTTATTTTTGTCTCTTGGATCATTAATTGTGTGTCTCATATTTTAATTATTGTTTCTCCTTGCAAATTTCATTATTATCATCTTTTATCATGCTTAAATTCATTCAGGGATTTGTGTTTATTATTTCCACCATGAATAATGAGTAGATCCATTTTCTTGGTTTGGATTTGAGCCTATAATTCAAATATGATTTGATTATCAGAAGGTCTCCTGAGAGACCGTCTATAGCATAGACGACACTCTTAGCAGCCCAGCCCAATGGAAATTTTAGTTATTTTTTTTTTGGAAAGTGTAAAAATGGGCTGGACCATTACACCCGTCTATGCTATAGACCGTCTATAGCAAGAATTAGTGTTTGATTATTAAATGTGTCTATGAAATTAGGATTAAGGTGATTGAATTGAGTCATTAACCCTAAATTAAATATGCTTTGTTGGACTAGTCATTAGAACTAGCGTGTGAGATTAGGATTAACTTTGCTTTAGGATAAATTTTTGTTAAATTTTTAATTCGTTCAATAAAACTAGCAGGTGATAATTCATTTAATAGGGTCTAAATCTAATAGTTAATCAATAGAACGAGAGTTTGAGATTAACAAGATCATAATTAACCATGTAATTAATTGGACATTTCAAAAACAATAATGAGAATTTGATTATATAAGACTTTAAGGAATTCCCAACACCCTCAATCTGTCATCATAATTGGCTACAGATGAACCCAACATTTAAGGTGGTCATCAATAGAGATGGGCACAACGACATCAATATAATATTACATAAAGTTTGAGGTTCATTTCATAATGGCCCACAGGTTTGTTTTGTCTTGTTTATGGTGTTTGATTAATTTGAGTGTAGCCGGTCATTGTTAAAAAATGGCTCTTTACCTGTTGTAGCCGGTCATTTTTAGAAAGGGGGTGCTGTGAGCAAAAACATTACAAAGTTTGGATTATTCATGAATAATTAAAAGTAGAGGTTATTTACAGGAAAATGTTAAAAGTAAGGATTATTCTCAACAATTTTTCCTTTTATTTAAGCCAATAATTTGAGACTAGTACATAATGTATTATAATTATAAAATATATATGTAATTTACATATAATGTACCTGCTTCATTTCTTGCAAGAAGTATTGAATTATTTTTGTCAGTTTATGATAAACTAGCTATAATTATTTTATTATTATAATAAGTATCATCCAAGTTCTTACTTATTTTTCACAGACAAAATATGAAAATATATACTAATTTGAATAATTAATATAAATGGGTCAGGCTGGGTCGGAGTGGGTCATAAAGGTCGGCCCACCTAAAGCCCGTTTCTTAATTTATATGATCCGACCCGGCCCAATCCATTTATAATTGAGCCAGGGTCGACCTGTATTCGACCTATTGCATAAGTCTAACCACAACCACTTATTTGCATGCAGAAATCAAAGAGGGGATGAGAAAATAAAAAGAGAGAAAGAAAGTCTGAGAGAGAGAGAGAGTGATGAAAAAATAGATGAAGTGCAACTAAGTAGACATTAAAAGCAATTTATAACATTTAATGGCTAAAATAAATATAAAATCCCTTTTTAAAATTTAAAATTGTAACCAGTGATTAAGGGTGTTGGTAAAATGAAAAATGTTTATTTGCAAATAGACATCAAAGATTAGCCTTTGTAGAATGAATTAGTGGTTAACCCATTATTTACGCATGGGCTAAAGATTGGCCTTTTAAATGCAATTTTTTCCAATAAATTAAAACTTTATGGTTTCTTTACATTATAATGTTGCACATAAAAAACTTACATACGCCAAGTACTATATAATTCAATATAATGACCATGATTTGATAATATTTTAAGGGGAAATGATAAAATCTTGACCCATAAAAGTTATTACAGAGAAGAATTACATATTTATTTATTTATAATTATATAGTTGCAAGATATGTTTGGCAATTATAGCCAAGGAGAATTGTAAATAGGTGTCACAACAGCTTTTACATGGGTATACTTGTACAAAGCTTGCATCCCTAAATCTCTTCCAAATCCACTCATTTTGTAGCCACCATATGGACAATCAAGATCAAATGCAAAATAGCAATTGATCCAAATCACACCAGCTCTTATTGATCTTGAAACTGTGTTTGCAATGTCTATATTTTTTGTTACTATCCCTGCTGCTAGCCCATATTGTGTGTCATTTGCTCTCGCAATCGCCTCCTCAATGGTCCTGCATTATTATTCGCCCTTAATCTTTATGTAATGTTTTAACTTCTATAGTGATTGACCTTTATTTATATATATATATATATATATATATATATATATATATATATATATATATATTATATATATATATATATATATATATATATATATATATATATATATATATAACGCAATACAATAATATTAGCACATTTATGGTTCGACCGATGTGTTAGATAGTAAGATAATATCGAGTACAAACTTACTTGAACTTCATCAATGACATGACGGGTCCAAATATTTCCTCTCTAGCAATCACCATATGATCCTAAAAACATTCAAACATAAAGTCTATTACTCATGGCTAACTCTCTTCTTGACTAATATTTAAAAATAGAGGACATGAACTATGTTATACCTCAACTTCGGTGAATATAGTAGGCTGAATGAAGTAACCCTTCTCGCCATGACGATTACCACCACATAATAAGTTAGCTCCTTCTCTCTTGCCATTTTCAATGTAAGAAAGTATCTTATCAAATTGCTTCTTGTCAACCTTTATATGCACAACCAAAGTTACAAATGTTAATTCTAACTATGTCTACGCAATTAGCTAAATACAGACCAATTCCTGCTTTCAACCCGTCGTTTCAAACCTTTAAATAACAGGGTGGTTTAGAATTTTTAACGAGCCCTCGACCAATTGCACACCCCTAATTGTGAGAAGCTACATTCACCACAGTATGTAATATATGGAGTGAAAAGAAATTTGACATACTACTAGACAAAAGAAAAATAATAACTACTATGTGGAATACCTGTGGCCCTTGATTAACAATAGGATCAAAGGGATCTCCAACAACCCAGTTCTTTGCCTTCTCTGCTAACTTCTTGACTACTGCATCATGAATCCCTTCTTGAACGAAAACTCGAGACCCAGCCACACAAATTTCTCCCTTCAATAATAAGTTTACAAAATACATGTTAATAAGACATTTTTGAAGAAGAGATCAAAACTAACTCGGCTAATTTGAATTTGATTATTTTCCATATTCGGCCAACCCCAATCAATCACGTCCAAAGGGCGAAACAAAATATAGAAAAATAAAAGTAGTACCTTATTATAAACAATTCCGCGAAGGGCAAGATCAGCAGCAACATCAACATCAGCATCGTCAAAGATAAGGACAGGGGATTTTCCTCCAAGCTCAAGGGAAACTTGCTTCAAATTGCTTGTTGCTGCTGCTTGCATTACTAATCGTCCTACCTCGGTGGAACCAGTAAAACTAAGCTGCAATCAACCATTAATCATATACTATTATTATAGCTAATTAATTTTAGGAAAAATTACCTAGAATAATTCAACCTATTCGTGATTTTCCTACAATAATCCCACCTATTGATTAACCATGAATAATCCCAACTTTGAGGGGTAGTTTCCTAGACTAAACCTAGTGACCTGATGACTTGCTATAGCAAGTTTTATTTTTGTAGAAAAAAAAAATTGAAATAAAATGTCTAAAAAAATGTTAAAAAATGTTAAAAACAATTTAAGAATTTTTTATTATATAGAATTTTTATGTAAATTTTTAAATTTTTTCTCTGATTTTAAATTAATATTCATTTTATTTTTTTGTTGAATTAGCTACTATAGCAGGTCATCGGGTTACTCAAGTTTACACTAGACAAATACCCCTAAAGGTAGGGATTATTCATGGTTAATCAATAGGTGGGATTATTGTAGGAAAATCATAAAAATGTAGGATTATTCTAGGTAAATTTTCCTTAATATTATGATAAATTTAAAGGTTTTTAGAAATTACGAACTTAAACATACTTTGTCAATGTCCATATGAGATGCAATGGCAGCACCAGCAGTGGGTCCAAATCCAGTGATCACATTGATTACACCATCAGGAATGCCGGCCTAATCAAAGATCAATGATTACAAGAATTGATAATAGGAGGAGTAGTCACATCAAGCTTATAAGCTAGTTAAACTCTCTCTAGCTAAATCTTCGATATGCATTCACTTATTTTTCCGATAATACGCGAAACATAATGTAAGTAACAGGCATATAGATCAAACATACCAATTTTGAGAGGTGAGCATAGAACAAAGCAGACAGAGGAGTTTGTTCAGCAGGTTTAACAACCATTGTACATCCAACAGCTAAAGAAGGAGCAACCTTCATAAAGAACATATTTGTTGGAAAGTTCCATGGTATAATATGGCCTACCACCCCAACTGGCTCAAGTAGTGTGTACCCTTGCAAATCACGTGACATCTTTAACGTGTCTCCATGGATTTTATCTGCTGCTCCTGCGTAATACCTTATGTTTGATGCAGCTCCAGGAATGTCCAAGGTTTTCCCCCAACTGTAAAGCTTCCCTCCATCAATTGTATCCAATGCTGCTAATTCTTCAGCATGCTGCTCCACTAATTCCGCCAATTTCAACATTATTCTTCCCCTTGCCTTTATACACAAACAAAATAATTGTAGGTAAATTATCAATAAACTTTAATCAATTTTGTTATAATTTATATACTTTAAAAATCCGCCTATTCAATAGTAATTCCAAATTAAATTTAGTTAGAACACAAATTATTATATGTTAGCCGGTTAAGCAAAGAACTTAATTGTATTATTCTCATGTCATCTGATGGTTGTATTATGTAGGTTGCTCAGATGGGATGAGCAATGGACGTGGTATAGAGCGAAGATGTTTAGTATGTGGATGAGTCGACTTAATACGATTAGGCTATGCTTACTTATAGGTCCCCTACTCATCAGTCATTGATGTGGCATCAACAGTTAGGTAATTATTCTTTACGTTACTTAAAATGCATTTTTTCTTCTTAAAGAAAATCCACTAGGATTCTAGACTGTGAAAGTTGTGTTTTAGGTAAAAGTCACAAACAAATATATGCCCCTTATTTGACTCATACTGATTGCACGTGTGCTTTAATACATTCCAATGTGTGGGGACTTTTTCTCCCATGAATAGTCTTATTTTGTTATATTTGTGGATGATTGCACTAACATAAGTTGGGTTTACTTCATGAAACAAAAATCTGAAGTTTATGTTGTCCCTTTTACCCCACAACAAAATGTAGTGGTTGAACGATAAAATTGTATCCTCCTTGAAATTACCAACGTTCTAATGATTTAGTCCCATGTTCCTATTCATTTCTAGCATGAGGCGATTTCTACTGTTACCTATTTGACTAATAGACTCCTTTGTGCACCCTGAGTTCACATATTTCTCCTTGTTCTTCACATTCCTAACCCCCTCGTATATTTGATTGTGTAGTATAGTATATCTTCCAAAACGAGATAGACACAAATTAGAACCTCGAGTAGTTAAATATGTCCTTGTTTGTTATAAGTAATTAGAATATATATATATATATATATATATATATATATATATATATATATATATATATATATATATATATATATATATATATATATATATATATATATATATATATATATATATATATATATATATATATATATATGTTAGAATATTTAGGCGATATTCTCGGATATTCTCGAGAATATTTTACGGCTTATTTTAAGTAATTGTATATTCTGTAATATCGTTATTTTAGGAAGCTTTAGTATTGTAGCTTGTATATAAACTCTGTCATTGATTAATGGAGAATGAGACAGTATAATTGAAAACCCAAAAACTGTGTTTTACTCGAATTCATGGTATCAGAGCCGACGGTGTTTTTCCGGGACCGATAACACCTCGAGCTTCATCACTTACCTTCTAAACAAACCAAACCAATCAAAATAACCAGTAAAGTCCAAAATGGACGAAAACCAAACCAAACAAACCCAAATCAGACTCCAACCAAATCTCTATCAAACCAGTAAACCATCCTTTGAAGACTTAAGGATGGCCGAAATAGCCCAGTGTAGTGTCATGTATACCACATCATCATTAGGACTATGTCCTTCAGAAATTGGTAAAAGCCTAATCATCAAGCACCGGTCGGAAAACTCATTCCGGTGTAACGACGAGGAAGAGCATAAAAACCAGCAAGCCGCCACCAAGGCCACCAGGACCGGCGGCAAGGCCTACCTAGCAAACCCTCTTCCCGATGACCGGCAACCACCAGAGGAGCAGCCCAGATCTCACCTCTACCAAACCGTATCGATAAATGAACATGGAAAATGGAAGAAGAGAATTGGCTTTAATGGAGGAAGCCGTGGAGCAGAAAATGGAAATGGAGAAGAAGATGCACAGGGAACCGTAGCTAGAGAGAGAGGGGAAGAGTACCTTCTTTCCCAAAATACTCCCTTTTATAGGGAGACTTTAAAGGAGAACCCTAATCCCAATCCAACCGGCCCATATACTCATTCTAAGCCCAAGTCCTTTAACACATTAACAAAAGGAGATTTGGGCCGTACCTGTAACAAAAAATTCGGGGGTTGGATTTTTGATTGCGGTGCCACAGATACGATGTCTTATGACCCCACAGATTTTTTGAGTTGTGCTAAACCGATGAAAAAAATAATTAAAACAGCTAATGGGGAGGAAATTGCAGTAACAAGGGCCGGGACTATTTCTTTTACGAATAATCTCACCCTAAACAATTGTTTATTTGTCCCTGACCTTTCTCATAAATTATTATCGGTTAGTCAACTCACGAAGGATTTAAATTGTACTGTTCTTATGAAACCCGATTGTTGTATTGTGCAGGATGTTCAGACAGGGAAAATAATTGGACGTGGCATTGAAAGAGGTGGTCTGTACTACCTAGAGGGGGAGATTCAAAAAGGCAATGCAGCTCTTGTTCACGAGTCGGAAGACAAAAAACTTTGGACTTGGCATCGACGACTGGGACATCCATCTATAGGGTACTTGCAAAAACTTTTCCCTACCTTAGCCAAACACAAGTCTAATTTTAAATGTGAAACATGTATTTTGGCAAAAAGTCACAAACAATCTTATCCTAGTAGTTTAACTAAAGCTGATGTCCCGTTCGTGCTTATTCATTCTGATGTTTGGGGTCCTGCTCCTGTTGTAGGCATTCATGGTTATATGTATTATGTTGTTTTTATTGATGACTGCACTCGTATGAGTTGGATATATTTTCTTAAGCATAAATCTGAAGTGTATGAAGTGTATGAAGTGTTTGTGGATTTTTATAACATGATTTGCACCCAATTTCGAGCCCAACCCCGTATCCTCAGATCTGATAATGGGAGGGAGTTTGTTAACTCTCATATGCATACCTTTTTCTCTACCAAAGGCCTCATCCATCAAACCTCTTGTCCAGATACACCCCAACAGAATGGAGTTGCCGAAAGGAAAAACCGAACCCTTCTTGAGATGACCCGTGCCCTTATGCTTGACTCATGCGTCCTTACTCACCTTTGGCCTGAAGCTATTGCCACAGCAAACTACCTCACAAACCGCCTACCCACTAAAAGCCTTAACTACCAAACACCTCTTGATACTTTCCAAACCTTCCATTCCCTACCTTTTTCCCATTCCTTACCACCCCGTGTCTTTGGGTGCACTGTCTTTATACATCATCCCAAACGAGTGCGTTCTAAGTTCAAACCTAGGGCTGGAAAATGTGTTTTCGTTGGATATGGGAGAAACCAGAAGGGGTATAGGTGCTATGATCCCTCTACCCGGCAGATACATACTACTATGGATTGTGACTTTCTTAAGGATACATTTTACTACCACCATCCTCGATGTCAAGGGGAGAAGTCTGATGACGATCTCAGATGGTTAATTAGCCTAGTCCAGGTTGACTCCGACCAAAAAGAACAAGTAGGCATTGCTACGGAATCACCCCTTCAAGTTGTTCAGCCTCAACTCTCGTCGCTACCTCCGATTCTGTCTGATCATCAGGTGAGTAGTTTGGATAATAGTCTTGATATTGTGGATGATGTTATTGTGGATGATCTTCCTATAAATGAGGTTGAAGCTGCAGGAATTGAGGAAGTATCTCATGAGCCCCAGGAGAGTAGGGAACAGCCCTATGTCTTACCACCCAGATCGACACGAGGCATTCCTCCGAGAAGATATGATCCAGATTTTGAGGCGAAAAGATCTAGATATCCGATTGAGGGAACAGGTGAAGGGAACCTATCTCAGAGTGCATTGGCTTTCAATACTGCACTTTACAGCACTAGACTTCCCAAAACGGTCGAAGAGGCTCTTGCTACAGATCATTGGCGAAAAGCTATGGAAGAGGAGATTAATGCTCTGAAAAAGAATGGTACTTGGGAAAAATGTGATTTGCCGAGAACCAAAAGAGTTGTTGGGTGCAAGTGGGTCTTCACAGTGAAATACAAAGCAGATGGGACCATAGAGAGATATAAGGCACGACTGGTTGCTAAAGGTTACACACAGACGTATGGAGTTGATTACTCAGAAACCTTCTCACCAGTGGCAAAGCTAGACACAATCCGAGTTCTATTCAGCATAGCAGCAAATTTAGATTGGCCTCTTCACCAATTTGATGTGAAGAATGCATTTCTCCACGAAGAGCTACAGGAAGAGGTTTACATGGAAGCTCCTCCAGGATTCACATCGGAATTCTCAGACAGAGAAGGATGCAGGTTGAAAAAGGCTCTATATGGGTTGAAGCAATCTCCTAGAGCATGGTTTGGGAGATTTACATCCGCTATGAGACGATTTGGTTATAGACAGAGTCACTTAGATCACACATTGTTCCTTAGAAAACGAGGAGGAAAGATAACCTGTCTCATGATCTATGTTGATGATATGATTATTACAGGAGATGATAAGGTGGAGATTGAGAACTTGAAGAGGAAGCTGTTCCAGGAGTTCGAAATGAAGGATCTTGGAAGGTTAAAATACTTCTTGGGAATCGAGGTTCTAAGATCAAACAAAGGAATCTTCATATCCCAAAGAAAGTATGTTCTAGATCTATTGGCTGAGACGGGTGTGATGGACTGTAAGCCCATTGAAACTCCTATGATGATGAACCATGGGTTACAGATCCTAGAAGGTGCAGAGTTCGCAGATCGTATGCAGTATCAGAGGTTAGTAGGCAAATTGATCTATCTAGCCCATACGAGACCGGACATAGCGTATGCAGTGGGTGTGGTTAGTCGCTTCATGCATAAACCACAAGTGCAACACATGGAGGCAGTTTTCCGAATACTGAGATACTTGAAAGGTACTCCTGGCAGAGGGGTTCTATATCAGAAACATGGACACCTAAACCTAGCTGCTTACACAGATGCGGACTGGGCAGGAGACAGAGACGACAGAAAATCAACCTCTGGGTACTTCACTTTGGTGGGTGGTAATCTGGTAACTTGGAGGAGTAAGAAGCAGAAAGTAGTTGCTCTATCAAGCGCAGAGGCAAAGTTCAGAGGAGTCGCAAAAGGGATTCAAGAAGTCTTGTGGCTCAGAAAATTGTTAACCGATCTTGGTTTCCCCTCAAAAGAGAGCTGTGAATTGTATTGTGATAATCGAGCAGCGATTGACATCTCAGAGAATCCAGTTCAGCATGACAGAACGAAACATGTAGAGGTGGACAGACATTTCATCAAGGAGAAACTCGAAGTAGACATCATCAAGCTACCTCACGTAAAGTCAGTGGACCAACTAGCAGACATTCTCACTAAGGCGGTGGGAACACAGTGGTTCGACGAAGTTCTGAGCAAGTTGGGTATCGGAGATCCGATAACTCAACTTGAGGGGGAGTGTTAGAATATTTAGGCGATATTCTCGGATATTCTCGAGAATATTTTACGGCTTATTTTAAGTAATTGTATATTCTGTAATATCATTTAATTTTTTTTAAAACTGAAGATGAAACAAGCATATTTTTCTAAAAAGAATTACAAATTAAATTTTATTCATTGCTTTTGATGTTATTATCCCAACAAAAGTATCAATGAATGAATACTTTTAATTTCTTTTTAAAACTGAAGATGAAACATCAAGGAGAAAAACAAAACTTTCATGAATGTTATTATCAATCAAGTGTAATTATAGTGCATGAATCGTGTGGCCAAGATGGGATCAAAAAAGGGGAAAAACTCCTTGACCTTTTTGCTGACCCCTTTCTTCCTGATGTTATCTATGTGAAATAATGTCCTTGTTTCTATTTTTGATGATCTAATACTATCTATTTGGGCCCCCAACATAATCATGTGGTGTGTAGTCGTAACTCGTAAGTATGTAGCCTTTAAGGGTATTTGATATCTAACATTTTTGTATTTGAAGCTCTTAAGAAGGAAAAATTGTCAACAAAATACCTATTAAAAAATTTGTTTTCCAAAAATTATCTAATAAAAAAAAATTTTGTCAAAAAATACTTAATAAATTTTTTTCTTTTTCGAAGAGTGTCATTTAATGTTTTTCTTTAGTTGACCGTCAAATATAACGGTTCACTAGTCAAAATCGAACGTTTTTATTCTTCATCTTCAATTTTTTTCAATTTCATTTTCTCACTGTCGTTTTGTCTACTTTTTACTCAAATTAAATTTAAATTGGAAAAGAAATTGAAAATGAGGAAGAAGAATTTTTGATTTTGACCAGCCAATCGTTATATTTAACGGTCAACTGAAGAAAAACGTTACATTTGGCAAAGAAAAAATTTTATTAGATATTTTTTAGTAAACTTTTTTTATTAGGTAATTTCAGAAAAAAAAATTATTAGATACTTTTTGAAACTTTTTCCTATTAAGAATGTATTTTCCAACACTATATTATTTCAGTAGCATACTCAAAGCAATATAAGACTATATAGTTAAATTGGTTAATTAATCATCTTGTTATTCTAAATTTAAAAGTTTTTTAGTTTGAAAAAATTGAGTACATTCAATATTTTAAATAATTGTACTGTAGACAAGAGTTATCAATTGGAGATGAACAAAGAAATTTTCAATATAGCAAAGCACAATTAAAAAGACAAAATTTTTTAGAGACCGTTTCTTTAAGAAATATATTTCTAGCACGGCCTATTAAACATTATTTTTTAAGAGGTCAGTCTTGGTCATGTAAAGTCATAGACCAATTGGTTCATTACTTCTTGCTTCGTTCTATTTTCACCTTTATATGTTACTTTTGAGGTATAGTAAGAAAAAGGAGGGGTAAGAAGTAATTTTATAAGTCAATTTGCCAAATCACAAATTATTGTGTGAGACGGTTACACCATGAGATCTTTGTACATGGGCTAAATAAACTAATTAACATATAAACACTTTGTTTTTAGTTCATCTTACAAAGAGACAATCTCTCAAAGGAGTGGTTAATAAAATAATAATGTTTTAGTGTGAAGCACCTTTAGGACTCCATTTATTTTCTAATATTCTTCCTTTTTAGAATATTTTACTTTAAGAAGAGACAAATTTAATTATGCTTTGTTTCGAGATAAGGATTTATTTGAAAATATAGATTTGACTCAAACTTAGTGTTTGGTAAATACAAAAATTTTAAATTTGAATTTGAGTCAAATCCATAATTGTTATAAACATGGTTAAAGATGAGTATTTGAGAATGATCTCCCTAACCTTGTCATTCTCAAATTCTACTTTAATGATTTCATAATTGAAATCTACTCTGTGAATGAAATGTTTCCCAAACGCAATCTTAGGTTTTTGAAACACATTTTGAATATAAAATATATCCCTGTGAGATTTTATTAGAATATTCTACTTTTTTTATAATTTTATATAATGCATATTTAGAAATATTAAGGCTTCAAATTTGCTTTGAGAAATGGATAAAAAGTAAATGGAAATAACAAAAAAGAACGAAAAGAGTAATATTTTGAAAAAAAAGGTGTAAAGCACCTTTTACAAATACTACCTCTTATTCAACTCATTACTTCTATTTAGTTTTTTTCACACTTGTTGAGATAATATTTTAATTCTTAATATCTCTGATTATTCTTAATTAAAAATCATAAACTTGATATTAATAATTCTTATGTTGAGATAAATCAAACAAGATCTCATATGACTATGTTTTTAACTTATAGATTACGAATAAAATTCAAATTAAAAGTGTTAAGTAAATTTTAACAAAAACTAAATGTGATTAACAAGTAGAGTAGGAAAGAGTAATAAATAAGTCCTTAAACAAGACTCGTGAACTCTTAGCAATACCCTAGGCACTAGGCCCTAGCCCATTAATCCACCCAAGGCCCTAGCCCATTAATCCACCCAACTAATTAAAGAACATCTTGTGTTATGCTCACTCCATTTCTTAAAGAAGTTCTCACTTTCCATTTTGATGCGTTTCAATTGTTATTTCCATAAGGAATTTTTTCATTTATATCACAAATTTTAGAAAAAAATAACTTCATTCATCCTCATTTTAATATTTTAATAATGATTATGAGCCCACATATCTTCCACTAACTCCATTTTAACATTTTTATATTTCTTATGTTCCCCACATGTTCCCACTAACTTTATTAAAACATTTTTTAATTAGTTGTGGCCCCATATTTTTTCCATTAACTTTCTTTAAATACTTTTTTAATATTTGTGATCCTCACTTTTCCTCCATCAAATTTATTATTCAATAAAATAATATCTCCACTATCTAAAAGATTCTACTTTTCTTAATTCCCGTGAACATTCCCTATGGGAACATTAACAGGGAACGGAGGGAGTAAGACTTTCTCACTATAATACGAGCTCATATAATAATTTATCTATTTCTCTACTAATCATTTTATAAATGTAATTGATAAATTTATAGTTATAAATGACTACTCAAACTATAAAAAATAATCACTTTAAAATTATTATGATTGCTTTAAAATTATAATAATCATATAAATACTTAGTTAAAGACTATATTAAATCAAATCTTAAAAAATAATGTTACTCACTTTCCCTATCCGATAAGTGAAAACTAATAGGGAAATTTCACATGGTAGCATTCAGTTTTCATGAAATGTCAGTGGTATCACTTTTTAAAGAAAATTCCACATGGTAGCATCTAGTTTATGCACAAACTAATTGCCGTAGCATTTTCCGTTAAGTTTTTGTTAAATCCCGTTAAATTTATCATTTTATAAGTTTTTTCCATATGGTAGCATCTAGGTTTTTTTTTAAATTCACAATTTCAACATTTAATTTACCAATCTAACGTTTAGTTTACGGCTTAATTCATTAACGCCCATAAATATTGTAATAATTTTGATCTATTTAGCGACATTAATATTACTCGTTTAAAAAATGACACGATCTATTTAGCGACATTAGTATTACTCGTTTAAGAATGACACGATCTATTATCATTATAAAGCTATTTTATAACGAGTAATATTAATATTACTCGTCTAAAAATGACACGATCTATTGTCATTATAAAGTTATTTTGAAACGAGTAATATTAATATTACTCATTTAATAATGACACGATCGTGTCATTTTTAAACGAGTAATATCAATGTCGCTTAATATATCGTGTCATTTTTAAACGAGTAATATTAATGTCGCTAAATAGACCGTGTCATTTTTTAATGAAAACAAAATTATTAAAATATTTTATGGTCGTTAATCAATTAAACGGTGAATTAAACGTTAAATTGGTGAATCAAATGTTAAAATGGTGAACCAAAAAAAATTAGATGTTACCATGTGAAAAAAACTTATAAAATTATGAGTTTAACAAAACTTAACGGAAAATGCTACGGTAATTAATTTGTGCATAAATTGAATGCTACCATATGGAATTTTCTTTAAAAAATATTACCACTGGTATTTTATGAAAACTGAATGCCACCATGTGGAATTTCTAAAAACTAAAATAATGAAAAAAAAAATTTCCAAACTAAAATAATGAAAAAAAAGGTATGTGTTATACTTACATGACCAGACATACGAGGCCAAGGGCCATGGTCAAATGCTTGACGGGCAGCCTTGACAGCTAAGTCTACATCTTCTTTGTCTCCTTCCGCCACCTTCGCCACCGCTTCTCCATTTCTTGGATCTATCGTTTCAAACGTTTTTCCTGCATTATTGTTTATCAATTATGCATTACTTAATAATTCACTTACACTTCACGGTGCATTCTACAATCAACAACTGTAACGGACTAACGGTGCATCCATATAATTCCAAGAATCTCATTCTTATCTACTGCTCTCTCACTCTCAATTATAATGTTTTTGAGTGAAAATACTTATAGGGAACTTTTTAATTCAAAAATAAGATAAATAATTTAATTGGATTATTATGAATGAGTACTGGTGGAAATAGAAAATAAAGATAAGTTTCTGGGTGAATTTAAAAGATAGAAAAGAACTAACAAAAAAATACTACCTCCTATTCAATCCATTAGTCCCATTTGATTTTTTCACACTTGTCGAGACAACATTTTAACCCTTAATATCTCTAATTGTTTTTAATTAAAAATTATAAAAAGTAGATATTAATAATCTTTATATTAAGACGAATCAAACAAAATGCCACACAACTATATTTTAACATATAGATTAAGAATAAAATACAAATTAAGAGTGATAAGTGAATAGTGAAAAAAAATCAATGGGACTAATGGGTAAAATAGGAGGGAGTATATAATTTTCACACCTAAAACATTACTCCCTTCGTCCTATTAAATTTGAAGTATTTTCCATTTTGATTCGTTTTACTTAATTTGAATCATTTTAAATTTTGGATAATGGTCTAGTATTTTCTTTTAATCTTATCCATATATTGTAGCTCTCTTTTAATTTCATCCACCTAATTCATTTTCTCTCTTCATTTATTACCATTATTTTAAAAATACTCATATTTCTCTTTGATTCAATTCATCCACCCAATTTATTTTCTCTCTTCATTTATTACCACTATTTTAAAAATAAGCAAATGCCAATTTCAACAAACGTTCTTTCTTCAAGAATTAAGAAAAATAGAAGGCAAAATTAAGTTAATAACATTCATTTTAACTCAATTTGAAAAGGCTTCATTTATTAGTTTTCTATTGATTTTTATCTTGGTTACCAACTCTCTATCAGATACATGGCCAACAGCTAATCAAAGATCTCTAATTTAGCATCGCTATCTATTGTAATTTATCAAAAGATTTTATATTTTATTTTAAATTTTTTGGCAAAATATCATTTTCTTTTGGGAAATTCCACATGGTAATCCTGAGGTTTTGGGTTTTCCACGTGGTAACCAAAACCTTTAAAAAATCCACATGGTAACCCTGAGGTTTACCAAATTGTTCCACCATGACCTTTTTGCACATAAAACGTTAGCAAAACGTTAGGAAACATTAATTTCGAAGCTTTAAGGTTGTTGTACGCCTAAATATGCGACTCACCATTTTGAATGCCATCAGTTTCAACCATTTCCCCCAAAATATAAACCCAAACTCTACCATTTTTGGATTTGAGAGAAAAAAAATGATTTGGATGAAAAATAGTAGATTTGAGGTTTATATTTTGGGGAAAAAGGTTCAAACTGATGGCATTTGAAATGGTGAGTCGCATAAATATGCATACAACAGCCATAAAGCTTCAAAATTAACGTTTGCTAACGTTTTTATGTGCAAAAAGGTCATGATGGAACATTTACGTAAACCTCAGGGTTACCGCGTAAATTTTTTAAAAGTTTTGGTTGCCATGTGAAAAACCCAAAACCTCATGGTTACCACGTAGAATTTCCCTTTTCTTTTTTACATGTCATTCACAAATTTATATTTTCTCGCAACATTAACAATTCATTGTCATTAACCACCTTTTTTCTCTTATTATTCCACCCATTTCTTCTTCAATTTATTGGTGCATTTTAAACCACTACATCATAATTTGCTTTTGGTATGATATATTTTGTGATATTTAATTTTAATATCACTAATTTAAATTATCTTCAAAAAAATATTTAGATTTATAATAGTATATATAAAGGATTTAGTAACATTTATTAGATCCTTTAAAAGCATAATAAAAAATTACACTAAAATTTCTCATAAATGTCATTTATAAACTATAGTAACAATTATAAATGTCATTAAATTAAAATTAAAGTGCCGCGAAATAAATTTATAGTAAAAATTAAAATAAAAATCAATAATTATCACACTAAAGATATGAATAAATAGTATTTTTGAAATGTCATTAAATTTAAAGTTGCACAAGGTTAAATTTGTTGTAGCATTGTTAAATAGAATTATAGTTTATTTATCTCAAAGTAATATACTTTTATTTAAATGGTAAGCTAGAGAATCCGCCGTGATAGTGGAGAAAAGGATTGATGATTAAAGCCTCAAGGTAAACGAACTTTGTGTATAATCAAAATATTAAAAGATTGAATTTTGAAAGCCTAATTTCAAATTTAAAATATACATCCAATAAAAAAACCCCAATTTTGAATTTAAAAAAATTGAAATAACAAATTCTTGTATGACCAGTGAGGATTGAGAAGCAGAATAAAAAAAAGGCTATTAATAAAAAACAGAGTAAAGAAAGTTACCGGAGATGGCATCAACAAATTGTCCATTGATGAAGAGCTTGGTGAATTTTATTTCTGGGATTTTCATGGATGCCATCACTTTCTACAAATCTCTTTTGTTTTTCTTTCTCTCTCTTCACTATCTTTGTTGAGTGATTGGCTGTTACTTGACTTGCTCCACCAAGTTTGCTACTTTGGTCTTTATTTATAGGTTTATAAATTCTAATGTTTTAATAAAATTGTTAATTATTTTAGGGATGCTCATTTAAGGGTTATGGACTTATGGTCAAGTCTAATTTTAGTTTAGAATTCAGATTGTTGGGTCCACACTCGGTTATAATTTATAAATACAGTTTCATAATACTGGCTGTATTTTTTATTTTGTATAATTTTATATTACTTGCCATATTTTCTTTTTAGTAAAAAACCAATTATTTAAAGTTATACCTACTCCTATTTTTATCCTACTCTATATCTAATTACTCCTATTTTTCTTTTTCATTTTTCAACAAATAATATTAAAAAATTCCAAAAGAACAACTTTCCACGTACTAATCATCATTGCACAATAACTTCTTAATTTTTATGCCTATATAATAGTAGCAAGTAAATCAAAACGGAGGAAGTACCTCTTAATGAAAATGTCAAGTTTCAACTTTAATTTTGACGCTTAAGACTCTTAATTTTTTAGGACTTCAATTCCAACTCAAATTCTTAGGGTCTAAAAAAAATTAGTCATACCATTATAATAAGATAGGGTCCAAAAAAGTTTGAC
>CM033459.1:14087271-14128611 GCA_019425755.1 Amaranthus cruentus
AAATGGAAAATGTAGCGAGTATTATGGAACAGAGGAAGTAGTAGTTAGTTACTGCGTGTGCGTACCTGTAATTGCAACTGCAAGACAAAAAGTTATCGCAACCACCAAATGTGAGGTTCTTAAGCTTCTCTTATGAACAGAGCACCTATGCACGTTCAAAGTATGACTAGTAAGTCTACTTAACCTCATATAAGAGTCACTTACTCTAAAAGAAAGTACTCTACTACCATTAGAGTGAGTTCTATTTCATGTTATCAAGCTAATTAGCCAAATGCAACAGTTTCAATTCTAGGTTTGCTTGCTAATACACCGATAATTCTAATCAAATCACAACATACACTTTTCACACTATATTTACGACAAAGTATGTTCTAAGAAACAAAACATAACTATATATTTATTGCATTGACACATTACTATGAATTAGTAGACATAAAATTTAATAAAATAATGTATTATATACAATAGAGACAATACCCAAGGTAGTAAGCTAGTAATGACATAAAATCCATTTCACCATATTATTCAAGGTTCATATAGACTACAAGAAATTACTTATATCGCTCACAACATCAAGAATCCCTTTTTTTTGTACCAAGACTATACAACTTACAATAACGATTAGTTTAAGTAATAATGATAATTAATTTAATTCTCAAGTGCAATGAAAAATACAACTCAAACAGCAAAAACCCATAAAGACATTACAACACATAAGCAACAATAAAGTTGGGTGAGATAGATTGCATGCGAAGCTGCACCTCAGCCACAATACTCCTAAGAAGACTATCAGGATGTTTGAGCTTGGAATGCCAAACAGCCTCATTCCGAGTCTGCCACAGGTGGTAGATCAGGCTACATATGCTGACCACCGCAACGTGTCTCTTGATCTTGGATGCACGCCACTTCTAAGGATCAACATCATGGATGGACATAAGTCTCAGTCGTAGGTGAAGCCAAAGTTCGAGCCTCTGCAGACAGAGCTTGCTATACGGACATAAGAAGAATAGGTGCTGAGGAGATTCCGCTAGTGGAAAAAAGTCTATTTGCTGCGAGACATAGGCTGCGGTTTCTAATAGACGCAGCATTTAATGTTAAAAAAATAAGGCGAAAAAAAATAACACAAAGGCTGCGGTTTTTTGAAAAACCGCAGCCAATAAACAAAAAAGAAAATTTCCAACTGTCATAGGCTGCGGTTTCTTGTTTGCCCGCAGCCAATAAGGCTTTTTTATTTTTTTAAAACCTAATCTCTCTTATATATACCTCCCCTTTTTGTTCTTGCACATACAAACCCTAAATAACTTTTCTGGGTAATTTCACATACAAACCTAATCCCTAATTTCTTCATTTCTTCATTCGTTCACTCACACAGATCCATTCTTTTTCAGATTCAAGTAAAAGTGTAATACTAGTACTCCATAGACTATAGATTATAGATTTATGTAAAACTCAATAAATCATCCTGTCTTCCATCAATCTTCCCCTTTTCGATCTCCCGCCACCTGCAATCAGCAATTTCTCATTGTGTTTGATCCAAAGCTGAAAATCAACCTCTAGTTCAACCTTTCTGTTGATTTCAAGGTAACCCACTTAATTTCATTACTTTTATTACTTCCATTAATGTAAAGATTGCGCCTTTTTATCTACATATTAGTTTGTAATAATAATTTTTCCTTGAAATCATCTTTTCTGTAATGCTTAATGATATTGATTCTATTTTCTGTAATCCTTTTTATCTACTACTCTTCTATCCGTTTTTGAGAATTTCGTACGCATCCTTCACCAATCACCAGATAAGATTGATGATTTTGGGTTTGGAATTCGCTGCATCTTCTTGTCAATTTTTAGGGCTTGATCTGTGAGTTCCTTTTTTTTTGTTTGGGTTGTTGATTTGTTTTAGTTCTTGATTTTATAATGCCCAATTTTGACTTTGCTTCTTAATTCTTTTTCAGATTTATGGTTGGTTCAAGTGATTTTTGTTCAAGTGATTTTTGTTCTTGGTAATTTTTAGATTTGTAATTTGTAGGCAGGTTTTTCGAGAATCTTTGTTGATTTTTGAGTTCTTGAATCTGTAAAAGTTGAAGAAGATGTATTCTAATTTAGTTTTTGGATCTTGAATCTTTTGAGTTCTTGAATCTTTGTATTTTAATTACCTAGCAAAGTTGAAGAAGGTGTATTTTAATGTAGATTTTAGAGTTCTTGAATATTTGTAAATTTCCCAGCAAAGTTGAAGATGTATATTAATTTAGTTTTTGGATCTGTAAAAGTTGAAGACGATGGCGTAAAAAATGAAAAAAAAATGAAAACACAATTGGGACTTAGTCCCTCTTTTTTTTGTTCTAAAAACACGATAAAGGCTGCGGTTTTTAGGACCGCAGCAAATAAGTTTTTCTCATCTGCTGCTATTACTAATGCTGCGAGTCAAAACCGTAGCCTATACCCCCAAAAAAACCGCAGCCTATCTCGTCGAAGACCAACATAAGGGGCATAAATCATCAGTGACCACTCCAAAGCGAAGCAGAGTGTTTTTCGTAGCAAGTTTCCCGAGAATGGCCAGCCACGAAATAAACCTCTCCCGAGGAGTGTTGAATCGGTGCCACACCCACTTATCCCAATACACAGGTTGCCCAAGATCCAGACAATCCTTATATACCTCCTGAATGTTATACTTAGTAAGGCCCATAAATCTACTGAGCTTATGTTTGACCCCACAAAGTTTCCTAAGAGCCCAGCTAGCTGTAGGAGGGGGATTAAAGATAGCCTAGTTTGCACCCTTGGTATAGACCCCATGGACCCATCGAACCCAGAGCGACTCCTGAAGGGCGCTAATGTGCCACGCGAGTTTCCCAACAGCAGCAATATTCCACACTTCAAGATTCCCAATACCAAGACCACCCACATTTTTAGGCTTACACACATGATTCCAGTTAACCTTGCCAACAGTATCCTTATTGTGGACACCAAACCATAGATAAGAACGACAAATAGCATTAATCTGTTTGATGACCATTTTAGGGAGAATGAATAACTGGCACCAGTAGGAGGTTATACCCATAAGAACAGAAGTGACTAAATGAAGTCTGGCAGTATAAGAAAAATGACGAGCATACCAGACTCTAATACGGGCTGTCAGTTTGTCCACTAGAGCCTCCCAATCAGCTACAGAGATCTTTTTGCTGTAAGAGGAATACCAAGGTATCTAAAAGGCAGGAAACCCAGCGGAAGATGCACCTCCTTAGAAAAGTAAGAGCGAACCTCTAAAGGCACCCCAGCAAGATAGATGGCTGATTTGGCCAAGTTAGGACTAAGACCAGAAGTACAAGCAAACCCCTCAAGAGTATGGCAAAGCAACTTAATAGAGGTGAGATCACCCTTGCAGAACAACATGGGATCATCAGCAAAGCATAGGTGATTCAGATTAAGCCGCCTACATCTAGGGTGGGGTTTAAACTGGGGGTTGCGCATCAAACACAGCAGACTATGAGATAAATATTCCATGTCAATCACAAACAAAAGCGGAGAGAGAAGGGGAGCCATTGAGAAGCAAGGCATATTGAGTGGAAGTAATACAAGCCATAACGATTTTAACAAAGTGGGGAGGGAAATTAAGAGCTACCATCATGTCCCTAAGAAACAGCCAATCCAACGTGTCATATGCCTTCCTAATGTCTACCTTGATGAAACAACTGGGATAACAACCCTTTTAGGAATAATGCTTGACCAGGTCCTGACATAGAAAAATATTGTGGGCAATGGAACGACCTTTAACAAACACCCCTTGGTTCAAACTAATGATGGAACCAAGAACCGAAAAGAGCCGAGAGCAAATAAGCTTAGCCACACACTTATACAAAATATGACAACAAGATATAGGTCGATAATCTCCAGGAGAGGATGGGCAAGGGATCTTAGGGATAAGAGTGATGGAAGTGATATTCCAGGATTTCAGCATCTTACCAATCAGAAATAAAGATTGGACTGCCTGAACAACGTCATTCCCAACAATGTGCCAAGCCGCCTTGTAAAAGGTGCTATGAAAGCCATCAATCCCCGGGGCTTTGTTATCCGGAATGCTCCACAAAGCATGCTTGATCTCTTCAGCTGTAAAATGCAAATGCAACTGAGAACTCAAATCAGGAGTAAGAGTGGGCCCAGTGTTGATAATCTGCATATTAATCTGGCTCCTATTCTCCAGCTTCCTACACAAAAGATTAGTATAAAAGGAAGTAAACACCTTCTGGATAACATTCGGGTCATAAACAGGAACGCCATTAATATGAATCTGATTGATTCTGTTCTGGACGTTGCGGTGCTTAAGACTGTTGTGAAAGAAAAAAGTGTTTTCATCTCCATATTTAATCCAAGCAACCTTAGCCTTTTGTTGTAGAAAGGAAGCATAGTCTTTCTTAACCTGAGCGAGCTTAAAAGCCATAAGGTGTTTAGTGTGAGCAAAACTTCATCTCTAGGGTGACGATGAACATTATCCTGGGCCACTGCAAAGTTCTTCTCAACTTCAGCAAGGGCCATATGTATAGGGGTACGCTGATAATGTTCCTTAAACAAGTGTTTAAGTCTTTTAAGCTTCTCCTGAATTTGAAAACCAAATACACCAGAAACCGGGATCTTCCATACCTCCTGGACCAGGTCTTTAAAAGAATCCTTTTCAGTCCAGAAATTATAAAACTGAAAAGGCTTCTTCCCCAAAGGTTGAGCAAAGAATTTAACCAAGAGGGGAGAGTGGTCATACTGACCCTCAGGTAAAAAGGAGACTTCTGAATTACCATAAGCATCATCCCAAAAACTGTTACACAGTACATGATCAATCTTGCTCATAACTCTCTTAGCCCCTTGTTGTTTGTTGTTCCAAGTAAAGAACCTTCCCGAGCTCTTCAAATCATGCAGTCCACACCTAGATATACAAAGCCTAAGAGGCTCAATCTCACGAATACGAACCGGTTGACCAATTCTCTCATCCAAATTAGCTAAGTAGTTAAAGTCCCCCAGAATAAGCCAAGGATCGACACATGCCCCTGCAATGCTATCAAGTTGTTGAAACAAAAGCTTACGCACATGATAATCTGTCGCACCATACACAAAGGAACATAGAAAGGGAGAAGCAGCTCTAGGAAGGACTTTCAGATGCATAAGTTGGCTGCTACAATAGACTATGTCCACTGTTGCCTCCTCATGTTTCCACCCAATAACAATTCTTCCTCCCTCGTGATAAGAAATATTATGAGATAAACTCCAACCAGGACACACATTTTAGTAAAGAGATCCGAGATTCTGTCTCTTCACCTCAGTCTCGAGAAGGCCAAATAAGCATACATTATATTGAGATACAAAGTGAAATACCTCCCGTTGCTTTCGAAGCATATTTAGCCCCCTCACATTCCATGCAGGGATATTATTCATGAAACCGGATGGGGTGTAGCCCCCAGCGCTTTTATGTGATTGGACCCATCTTGAAGGTACTCAGCACCTACACCATCCTCGACACCCTCCGAAAAAACCTCAAAGACATTAACCGTATCCAAAAGAACAACTGAAGCCGACGAAGCTGAAGCCAGGCCATTGCCCTTGTGCCTACCCCCAACAAACTGAAAACCATCATCACTTGTAGGTTTCTCACCCACTGGAGCCTGTGTTGTTTTGGGTACCCATCTTTGTGGAGCTAGGTCTCCACATCCCTCCACGGAGTGACCAAGTTGCAGACACTTAGTACACTTGAACGGTTTCCAATCGTAGGACACCTTTTTCGATACAAGCACATCAATCTCATTAGTAAAGAAGACCTCCTCCGGGAAGCCCTTTGTTAAGTCCATGTAACACCCCGTCATTTTTATAACGTCATTAATTATAATTATGATAATCACTTTTGGATATTTTATAAATATATTAAATTATTTTGAGTTAGTCTTAATAAATTTCAATCACATACAAATTTAAATATTGACATATTTAGATTGAAAATAGATTCGCGATTCGTAAATAAAGAGGTTCGAATTAAAATTCTAATTTCATTAAAATGTATGAGCACACAAAGATAAATTTCTTAATTGGGTCTCGAAAGAAGATGAATCTAAATAAATAAATAAATAATTAATAAATAGATAAATAATATAAAAGGGATGAGTTAGGGTTTTAAAAAAAAAAGAAAGACTAGAACACTCCTTGCCTCATCTCCTCCCTTTCCCTCCTCTTTCCATATTCTCTCTTCTCTCTCTCTAGAATGCGCCGCCAGCAACCGGCCAACAACCGGCCACCGCGCACTCCACCGCCATCCACCGACCTTCACCTATTCTCCCTGTAACGCCAGACGCATCTCAACAGCAGCCCTGCTGCTGTGCCGCATGCAAGAGCCCGCAGGAGCACGCCCTAGGTGGCTTTCCTCCACCACCACGCACGGTGGGTCACCACCACCACAAGAACCATCTATCTCTTGGTTCATTTCCTAGTTTCACCCTTTGTAAGCCATCTTTTACTTTCTCCAATTGATTACTTTCTTAATCTGATTAGAATATACCATGTTTATGAGTTTGGAGTTGGTTTTGTGTTACTTTCATTGAATCTTTGTGTGGGTAATAAAAATCAAGTGTAGTTGAATATTAACTTTATTATACATAAATTGGGTAATTAGTTCAAGTATTGAAGTTAGATTCATTTGGGTTATCTTTAATTTCTAATTCATGTGGTAGTATTTGATTAGTTATTACAATTTGGGGTTTTGATTCACCTTCAAAGTTTAAAAGCAAAGTTTTGGAAAGAAAAAAAAATTCAGATTCTGTTCTTCCTATGCTTGCCTATGTTTCGAGGTTAGTGAGTTACGCGGTCGTAACTATGTTTTAAGGGGGGTAGAATGCGATAGAATTTCGCGCGTTTACACGTATTCTCTCTTGTGTTTTCATGCATTTACACCTCTATGATAACAACCTATTACAAACTTACATGTTGTTGGTTGATTGTTTGAATCAATTGTGTGATTTTAAATACTTGAAATGAAATATGTATGACTATTTTGATAAATTGAGTATCATTTTTTTTATTGTGTCAATAAAATCACAATCTTTGAGTAAATTTGTTTTGCTTAAAATGGTTTGAATACTTTCTTGAGTGATTAGAAATACTAAGTTCCTGGTTGAGTGTCTCTGTTTCTCAAGTTTCGGGGACGAAACTTCTTTTAAGGGGGGTAGTCTGTAACACCTCGTCATTTTTATGACGTCATTAATTATAATTATTATAATCACTTTTGGATATTTTATAAATATATTAAATTATTTTGAGTTAGTCTTAATAAATTTCAATCACATACAAATTTAAATATAGACATATTTAGATTGAAAATAGATTCGTAATTTCATTAAAATGTATGAGCACACAAAGATAAATTTCTTAATTGGGTCTCGAAAGAAGATGAATCTAAATAAATAAATAAATAATTAATAAATAGATAAATAATATAAAAGGGATGAGTTAGGGTTTTAAAAAAAAAAGAAAGACTAGAACACTCCTTGCCTCATCTCCTCCCTTTCCCTCCTCTTTCCATATTCTCTCTTCTCTCTCTCTAGAATGTGCCGCCAGCAACCAGCCAACAACCGGCCACCGCGCACTCCACCGCCATCCACCGACCTTCACCTATTCTCCCTGTAACGCCAGACGCATCTCAACAGCAGCCCTGCTGCTGTGCCGCACGCAAGAGCACGCCCTAGGTGGCTTTCCTCCACCACCACGCACGATGGGTCACCACCACCACAAGAACCATCTATCTCTTGGTTCATTTCCTAGTTTCACCCTTTGTAAGCCATCTTTTACTTTCTCCAATTGATTACTTTCTTGTTCTGATTAGAATATACCATGTTTATGAGTTTGGAGTTGGTTTTGTGTTACTTTCATTGAATCTTTGTGTGGGTAATAGAAATCAAGTGTAGTTGAATATTAACTTTATTATACATAAATTGGGTAATTAGTTCAAGTATTGAAGTTAGATTCATTTGGGTTATCTTTAATTTCTAATTCATGTGGTAGTATTTGATTAGTTATTACAATTTGGGGTTTTGATTCACCTTCAAAGTTTAAAAGCAAAGTTTTGGAAAGAAAAAAAAATTCAGGTTCTGGTTTCTTCATATGATTTGTAAAGCTCAAAATTGCGGTCGCGTGGGCACTTGAATCACCCCAAAATGATTTTGTATGAGAGAGTTATGCCCAAAATACTAGCAGACTGTCATGAAAATCAAAAATAGTCAATTATGAGTTTAATTGTACAAATGGGGATTTCAATTGGCTATTTCTTCAATCAAGTATTTACGATTAATTTATGTTATTTATTCGGTTATTATGGATGGTATGACTTGTTGGGTATTATCGATGGTGATGATTGTAGTGACTATGAAAGTGATTTTTGGTTTAAATTGAGAATAATAGTTGCTAGTTGTTTTGGGTTGATTGTTGTAAATTACAAATACCATTATTAGGATGTTATTCAAGTCATAATGCATGATGTTAGAAAGCTAAGAGCATGATGTCTACTCTTCGTCGATGGTTGTTTAAGTTACTTGACTTGTTTTGATTATAGTTCTTTCTAGCCTTCTAGAATGTAACAAATGATATCGCGATTCGATAACTCTAAAATTGGCTTATCGTTGTATAAGTGTTGTGTTAAAAATTGTAAGGCTTAGTTGTGATTGGATATTTTTGGGTAACGCGAGCCGATATGTACAAAGTTGGTTAATGTAAAGAAACGATTCACATATACTTTCACTTTTAAATTGATGGAAAGACTTATGTTGTGTTGAGTTAATGATTTTGACTTGTACTGAATGTGTTATGTGTGTGCTAGAGTGATCGGAAACTCATGTTGAATGGGTGATAGCGGTTACTTTGATATTTAGTTGGTATGACAAAGTCGTTAAGGAGACTTATTAGTTCCATTCATAACTCTATAGGTGCCCATTTCATAAGACGAAGGTAGAACTTTAATTGGATGATTTTTGTGACTTTTAGTCGTGCAGTGACGCTTACAGGTACGTACACACAGTAATTAACTCTTGCATGCATCTTGCATTGTGTATTTACCATTATTGAATTGTTTTAAAACATATGATGTACATTATCTATGAATCGTCGTCGAATGAAATATCAAAGTTATTGATTATATGATTTTCAAGTTTACTAGTAGAGAACGATGCTAGTATGCTAAATGTTTGGTATTGACTTAGATGAGAACGGTTTGATTCCCTTGATATTGAACTTATTATTATTTGTTTGAAAGGGAGCGAGTCCCGTATTAATGATATTGCTTATTGTTAGTTGGGAATAGTGAATGACTTCCTTATTGATGATATTGATTATTGCTAGTTGAATGGGAACGATCCCCTTATTAATGAGTTTGACTTACGTTAGTTTGAATGGGAATGACTCATTTGTTATTGAGATTGATTCATGTTAGTTGAATAGGGAAAGGTCCCCTTATTAATGTGGTTTAATTATGTTTTATGAATGGGAAGGAATTCCTTGGTGATGAAGTAAGAAAGTATTGAATATGGTGAAATGGAATGGGAATAAATCCCTTAGTGATGGAGTAAGAAACTTGTTGGTTGTAATGAGAAGGAGTCCCTTATTGATGAGATAGCAGATTTGTTCGATTATTGTGGCTCCCCTGGTTAGGGTACCCCAGTGGGTTAGTTCCCGGAGGTATGGATCATCAGTATATGGTCGCTGTACGGGGGTATGTTCATACTTTACCATTGGGCGCCGGTATGGCCCGTCACCGCCCTTGGTTGAGGTGTTGCCATGTGGGTCTTGCAAACCCTATGGTGGGCTCTAGTCACATACGTTTAAGTATGCTGGCTCCACTGGTTTGGTACCCCAGTGGCTTTAGTTCCCGGAGGTAGGATCATCTATATATGGTCGCTATACGGGGGTATGTTCATACTGTACCATTGGGCGCTGGTATGGCCCGTCACCGCCCTTTGGTCGCGGTGTGGCCATGTGGGTCTTGCAAACCCCAATATGGTGGCCTCTAGTCACATATATATAAATATTTGAAGGTGGTTAAACTTTTGGTTCAAGTGATACCGAGCAGTTATGAAGTTGAAAAGAAGTTATGAAGTCGAAAAGAAGCGAAGAAAATGGAATTGACAGTGAGAAGTAGGAACTGATGTTCAATGATTATGATCGACACTTGGAGTGTTGTGAAATCACCCTCATATTATGACATACTTTATTGATGCTAATTATGCCTTATTATGATATGATGTTAAATGCTGACGTGTACTGTTTGTTTTCCTTGTTGATGGCTCGTCTTTGATGGCCCTGCTATGACGCGTTGGTCTATGATCTTACGTTGAGCAGCGGGGACATCATTGATAGACATTACAGGTGATGAAACTTTTATGCATTGCATACGGGGATGAGTGAGAACGTTGAAGCGTGCAATGTTACATTTATTTTGACACTAGATGTAGTTCCTTTGTATCTAAATTTGTTTATGTTTTTGGTTTGAGGCACATGTCCTCTTTTTGTATATATTATCTCCGCTGCGTAGGTTATAAATTGTATGGTTTTAAAGAGTCTAGTTAGTTCGAAACACAAGCGCTGACACCGGAACCACGATCCATGCTTGGCATATTGATTTCAGAAGTCGACGAAGAGTCATTCCCCCGTGATACAGTTTTGATAGGCCGTGATGCCTTTACTTTATTAGATTTTAAATAACTTTTGTTTTTCTATAAAAGACGCACAGTTTTAAGGTAGATGCTGCCGAAATTTCCACTCACATTTTTTAAAGTTAATCTTTAACGTTTATAAAAATTCTTTTTCTTTTTTCTTTTATGTAACACTCGAATTTCCTCCCGTCCTTTACGATTTTTTTTTCGTACAAAGGGGTCAGAAATTCAGGGGTGTTACAGTCCATCTGAATAAGCACACGAGCATACATCATCCGATCCTTCTTGAGAGTAGCATTATCAATGCGCAACACCTTCCCCAACAGACCAGCAATACGCCTCAAAACATTCTCACCCCAATAGTGCATTTCAAGAGTGGGAAATTTGACCCAAACAGGCAAAGAAGTAAGGCTATCCTTATCATAAGATACATCTCTAGCCCAAGGTTTCACAACAAAAGGTTTTTTATCAAACAAGATTCCACTCATTTCACATGCCATGGACATACTCGCAGGGTTCTTAAAATGAACAATGAACAAACCTTTAGCAACCATACTTTGTAAATATTGTCAGCAGACCATATTCTCTTCACAAACCCTTCAATAACACTCAAAGGGGGGTTAGCACCCATAACATAACAAATAACAGAGGTTTCCCAATGTTGCACTTCCTCAGCTACATCAGAGAAATCGATTTTAAGGGATGAAAATCTACTGTTATCAGTCCTGGTAACATTCAATGGAACAGTCAAGGAGTCTGCCCTACTAGGCACATCTGCCATAGACACAACAGGGGACCTTTAGATGCAACAGGACCAAGAGGAACCAAAGGAGAAACCCTTGACCCTGCAGCCCTACTAGGTGCAGGAACATTCAATGGAACAGTACCCGCAACCCTACCTTGCCCAGATTCAGTACCATGACCAGAGATATTCAGACCACCACATACTCTAATAACCTCAACACTAGGCACAAAAAAATCCGGATTTCGACTTCCAGACTCCTCAACAATGGTCGAACACGGGGGTCGAACAGGGGGAGGAGAAGGACCATGTGAAGAAGAAACATGGGAGGAAGAAGAGTGCTTACCAGATGAAGAAACAGACGACAAACGTGGCGGCGTCACCTTCTTCTTGGGTCTACCTCTCCCTCGCACCATGGCTGGATGGAGAGCAGTTCAGGGGAGCCGCAATTCGCACCGAGAGAGAAGGGGTAGAGAGAAGCACGCCTCAAAAAACGTAATGCCGAATTTAGATGTGTGTAGTTTACTAATTTTGTCCTATATCTCTTTTATTTGCGTCAATTTTTATTTTAATTTGTCTTATTTATTTTATTTAATTTGTCTAATATCTCTTTTATTTTGTGTCACTTTTTATTTTCATTTGTCTTATATATTTTATTTTAGAAAATTTTGTCATTTTTTTCAAAGTAAAATATTATTATTATTAGGATCATTTACCAACTACAACCTCTAAATTTACTCAATTTCAAATAAACAGTCGCGAAATCTACTAAACAAGCACTGAGTTTACCCTTGACAGTCCAAAATCCTTCGAAGGGTGAGTTGGAAGCCCTTTGCACGTGGAATACAACAAACACCTTGGGTATCTCTACGAATAATGAAATGGCTGTTGTCTCACTCCTTAGAAAATCGAAGCGATTGCTTACCTTGGATGGGGATGAGCCTCTCGAGAGGTAAATCCGGTTTTTTTTTTTGTGTTATCATGAATTTTATTTTCTGGAATATTAGGGGGTTAGGAAAGGGGGAAAAGGTTAAAACAGTCAGACAGCTTGTGGGGAATTATAACATTTTTTCTTGGGGCTTATTGAAACTAAACATAGAACGTCGATCAAGAATAGAGTGAAAAGACTTTGGGGTTTTGATGATTTTGAAATGTGTGAAGTTTTTGCTTCTGAATCTTTTGGAGGTGGTATAGTCACTATTTGGGATGCAGGTTCCTTCAAAGTTGCTCAGAAACACAAAGGGGAGAGATGGATCATTCTTGAATGGTACATTGTTTCCTCTAATTTTGATTGTTGTGTTGGGGTGATTTATGCTCCCAATGATAGATTGGAAAGATGGCTTCTTTTCGAGGAAATTAAGCATGTGATTTCTAGTATTTGCAAACCAGTGCTTTTGTTGGGGGATTTCAATACTATCCTAAACCCTGATGAACGTGTGGGTTCTTTTAGATGTGAGTTGAGTACTAGAGACTTTTCAGATTGGATCCAGGATGTCGGGTTGATCGATATACCATTACATGGCATAAAATTTACTTGGAGAAGGAATGCTTCAAAGAGCAGGTTGGATCATGGGCTTTGCTGTAATGTGTGGATCCGTCAATTTCCAAACCTACTAATGCAGGGTGAAAAAAAGAAGCTCTTCTGATCACAACCCACTTGTGCTTCTCTCAGATGATAAAATTGATTGGGGCCAAAAATCTTTTCTTTGCTTCGACGCCTGGTTCCTTAACCCGGATTTCAAAAAGTTTGTTAGAGATGAATGGCTAAACCTCCCTTGCTTATCCCTGAACAATAAACTCAAAGCCTTGAATCCGTTATTCATGGTCTTGATAATTTGAGCCTCTGGATAAAAAAATTAGTGACCTTGAATCCGTTATTCATGGTCTTTATAATTTGAGTGATTCTAAGGCTCTGAACCAGATGGAGAGTGCTAGATTGAGGGCTGCTCAAAGTCTGCTTCATTCTTGGCTTATTAGAAGAGAAAGCATCTGGAGACAAAAGGCAAGAAGTTATGGGCTCAGTTTGAAAGATCGCAATACAAAATTCTTCCATGCCTCAACCATATTTAGACGGAAGAAGAATAAGATCGTCAGCCTTCGTATAAATAACAGAGATGTAATTGATGTTCAAGCTCTCAGATCTGGCGTCCGTGACTACTTTGCAAACAAATTCAAAGAGGCTCCTGTTCCGGATTTTGATTTTGATATAGGCAATCACGCCAAAATCTCCGATGAACAAAATTGTTTTTTGGAAGCAATCCCTACGCTTGTGGAGATTAAGGATGTTGTTTGGGCGTGTGGCATTGATAAGGTACCTGGTTTTGATGGATACAATTTCAAATTCATTAGAGAGATGTGGGATGTGGTGAAAGATGAAATCTATGCTTTTGTGTTAGGCTTCTTCAACAATGGTGGTCCAATCAGAAATATAAATATCACTTGGGTCTCTCTGATCCGCATTCCATTGATGATTACCGTCCGATAAGTATGGTGGGAGCTCTCTACAAAATTGTTTCGAAAATCTTCTCCTCTCGGCTTAAAGAGGTGATCGCCCCAATTATTGATGAATCCCAAAGTCGTTTGTTAAAAACAGACAAATCCTTGATGGTGTGTTGATTTCAAATGAATCGCTCAAGTGGCTAAAGAAGAAGAAAATCTCGGGTGCTTTGCTAAAGCTTGATTTCCAAAAGGCCTACGATTCGATTCACTGGTCTTTCTTGAAGCTCGACATGGTTAAATTGGGTTTTGGCAGTAAATAGATCAACTGGATTATGAATTATGTGAACTCAGCCTCCATGTCAATCCTTCTCAATGGTTCCCCCTTGAAGCCGTTCAAAATGGAAAAAGGTTTGAGACAAGGTGACCATCTCTCTCCATATCTTTTTATCCTTGTTACTGAAATTCTGGTACATCTGCTTAATAGGGCAACTGAGTTAAATATCATTGAACCTGTCCGAATTGGGAAGGAAAGAGTATCCTTAAAACTACTTCAATTTGCTGATGATACTCTCATTTTTGTTCCCCGTAATGATTTGGTGGTCATGAATTATTTCAGAATATTGGATGTTTTTGCTGTGATGTCTGGTTTATGTCTGAACTATAGTAAATCCTGTCTTATTTCTTGGAATATGAATGATCATGCGTGGGCTAAAGATGTTGCTAGTAGAGTTGGTTGCATCCATTCCAAGGTCCTTTTTACCTATCTTGGTTTCCCTCTTGGTGATAACTTGAATAAGTGCTCAGCTTGGAAGCCTGTCCTGGATAAAATTCAAAGCAAGCTGGGCTCTTGGAAAGCAAGACTACTTTCGAGAGCAGGAAGTGTCACTCTCATCAAAAGTGTATTAAATAGCATACCGATATATTATATGAGTCTATTAAAAATGCCTAAACTCATTGCTCAAAATTGTGAAAATGCAAAGAAAGTTCTTTTAGGGTGAATCTAATGGTAGGAAATTGTCTATTCCTTCGGTCAACTGGTCCGCAATTGAACTTCCAAAAGATCGGGTTATCACAAACGTGCACTCTCACCCGAGGTCATAAAGAATGCCACGGTTTTGGACTGGTATATTTTGTCTAAGTGTTGCCCACATTCTACCCCACTTAGGTGGATCGACACGTTCTATTCCACCAGAAAAACAGACTTACGACACCGAGCTTGGACTTTCTTATTGTCTTTTGCGAATTTTTCGCTTTCTTGTAATTTTACATATTTTTTAATATTTCATTTGGAAGTCAAAGCGAGCTAGCTCTTTTCTTCCGTACGTATTCCTTTTCTTACAACCGGGCAAGGGAAACTTCTGATTATTTGTCTTTTACTATTGTAATATTTGTTTCTAAATTAAACTTGTGATGTATTCTTGGTTTTAAAATTTATTATTACTTCTTTTACTTATTTATTTATTTATTTATTATAATCATATTTATTATTTACTTATTATTAATATAGAAAAAATTATCTAGAATAATCCAAAATTTTTATGATTTTCCTACAATAATCTTACTCATTGATTAACCATGAAAAATCTCAACTTGAAGGAATATTTGCCTAGAGTAAACTCGTCTAACGCGATGACCTGCTATAGTAGGTAATTCACCAAAAAACAAAATTGAATAATAATATAAAATTAGTAGAAATTTTTTGAAAATTTACTTAAAAAATTCTAAATAATAAAAAAGATCATATATATGTTATGAACATTTTTTAACATTTTTTTGAACATTTTATTTTAATTTTTTAAAAAAATAAAACTAACTATAGCAATTCATCCGGTCACCGGTTTACTCCAACAAAGTACCCCTTCAAGTTGAGATTATTCATGGTTAATCAATAGGCGAAATTAATGTAGAGAAATCTAAAACAGTCGCATTATTAATGAAATTTCATTAGTCATTTTTAGCGCCTAATTTTTTTTTTTAATATTTGTCATTCACTAATTAAAATTTAATTAGTGATGGTAGAAATTTGAAAAAAAATTTCTACGATGATTAGAAACTTGTTAATTCTTAACGTGGTTATGAATCATAACAAGAAACGTAAACTTTGGAGGTAAAACTTAAAGTTGAGCAACTACCGATAATAGTTCGAGAAAATTTTAATTATTACCCGAGCATATTATTTAACCATGATTGCAGTAAATTAAATATTTCATATACATATACAAGTGATTTTTAAACATGAAGTACAAGTTACATAACTTGTTACAAGTACAACAATTTTTACCCAAACTTTAAAATATCTTAGATAAAGCTTTCCTACACTATAATAGACCAAAATAAGACAAAAATCACCTCCAAAACAGCCCCAAGCAGCAGCCCCAATTGCTATCCCAAACCCTCTTTATAGCCCTTTATACACTTACATACTCAAGCAAAACACTCTAACCAAAGTACCCTTTTGTTCTAACCTAGATTATGCATCATTACAAGCATGCAAGAGGCTAATATTTGAAGCAAAGACACTCTAATTTCTGAATAAGAATTCAGCCATAAACCCCTAACACATTGCTCCTAAGTTCATCCATGAACAAATACTAGCATCCTTTAAACTTTCAACTACTAAAACACCTTCTTTTCTCATCAAATCTTCTTCAAAAACCCATCTAAAACTTCTGAAAATTTATGTTTATAAACTCAAATATTCCATAAAAATAATCTTCATTTCAAGAGCTTTCCATAGACTCCAAACTTGAAGAAATCCACCAAGTATAGAGTAAGTTACATTCATTTCCTTATTCCACTAGTTTTTGTAAAACTTGTTCATGTAGAACACTCTTACATGAATCTTTCTATAAACCAAGATCATTTTAATATGGATATTTTTGTATCTAAAACTAAGAAAATTATCACTTATAAAACCTCTATAAAAAAAATCGATTATAATAGAAAGTAAAAGAAAAGAAAATGTCATTTTCACAATCTTATGAATTTTATTACTTCAAGGATTTTAAGTGAAATTATGAGACTTTATTAAGTATGTTGCTCAACATAATAAGTACACTCCCAATATGTTAAATCATCACAAGTATTAGTTTATTAACTCAAACTAATAAAAGTTAAGTGCATGTTAGAAATCCAAAATTATTATTGATGTTTTGGATGAATGCAATATGTTTAGTTGAAGAGTTGGAGTTGAGACTTGAAGGGCAAGGACCCGAAGTTGGAACCACTTCTAAGTACGTATAGGAGCTTACGGAATATTTATATAGGCTTGGAGTCGAGGTATGTCACATGGGGTGATTTTTTAAAGGATTTAAGAACAAGTTGGGAAAGTTTTGTATAAACTTGTTTTTAAAAATAAAATTCCCAAAGAGAAGTTCTTAAATCTTGAAAAATGATATCAAAATGATAATTTTGAGTAAGAAATGATTTATTACATGTATTGTTATTGCGGGCATCATGCATGTTAATTTTATGAATTGTTGCATGTTTAAAGGCATGATTTACACTACTTTATGAAAGTATTTGTGATGGAAATGGTTATATGGATTTGGAAAATATTTAAATGCATTTTAAAAACAATTTCCATTAGCTATATGTTATAAAAAAGTCTCTTGAATAATTTTGTTTAAATTTATTTGTTAAATCGATATTTTAAGGGATTTTGAGGTGTTAAATACTTTTATGATAAAACATGGTGCTAGATTAATTCTTGATCATAAAAACTAATTATAAAATCATATTATAATGTCTCCAACATGATTTGGCCATACTATATTTAGTTTGGAATTTTTCATGATTTTTTGAGAAATCGTTAAATTGTCTATCGGTAAATTGTTAAATAGTAAAATATAAATTAATTACAAAATGAAGGCATATGGACTTGAAATTTTTATCATATACTCATATGGATAGTAACTAAATTTGGTAAACTTTTGAGAAGATTTTGTTGACGTTTGAGGACCTTAGTAATTTTTACTCGGTTATCAATAATCGGTAAGTTAGTAAACGATAAAATACAAATTAAATACTAAATGGTATCTTTTGGGTATAAAACTTTTATGAGACACTTATATAAACAGTAGGTGCAAGTGGAAAAATTTATATCGAATTTCTTGACCATATTTGGACTTAAATAAATTTTATTCGGTTTATTGGTAAAATCACAATATTAATTATTAAAAATACCCCACACGATTTTTAATGGTTATTTAAAATTTTATATGCCTTAAATAGTTTCTATAACATCATAAAATTTTTATATTATTTTATTCGGACTTAAAAAATTTTAAACAGATTTTATTTGATTTATCGATAAGATGTCTATATAAAAAGATAAAATATCATACATGACATTTATAAGTTGAAAGGAGCTAATAAAAATATTATATGACTTCTGGAACTTTGGTAAAATTTATTAAGCTAATAATTAATTATTTACTAATTTATCAAATCCATAAATATTGTTTAATTATTTAAAGGCGTAATATTGTTAATTAAATTTGAGTAAAAATAGACCTATATCAAAAATTTATAATTTTGTTAGTAACCTACTGTCTCATAGTATAAATAAGTTTACTTAGATGGTTTATAAATTTTATGGATTTCAAACATCATTTAAATAACGGTAAATACCTAAATTGTCGAAATAATCGTAAAATCATTATAAATTTGTATAACCAATTATAATCTGATGGAGCAACGTTAAATTTATTTTAATTAAGTTATTATAATGACTTTATTAATGTGGGCCTTGTTGGAGAATTAATATGTATTTTGTAAATCAATTATCAATTTTTATTACCGGCAAAACTATCTCGTATTTAAGAAAATAGTGTTTTATGAATTCTCCTGTGACAAAGATTTTATAGACTTATGAACTAAATTTTATTTGTTTTGAATGAATTTCAAAACTCTTTTAAGCTATGTTTACTTTGAGAAGGATTGAAATGAAACATTTTGGTGGTTTCCTTGAAAAATCGTATTGAACTTTAATCACTTTTTGTTACGATGCATTTCCACACATGCTAGTGATGCCCCAATATAATACAAAGGTTATGTTTGATGATATGATTATGCTATGCATTTTTTACCCATGTGGGAAAGATTATGATTTGATTTTTCTATGTTGTAAAGAAAATATGTTTTGCTATGTTGCAAATAAAAGATGTTTATCATAAGGAAAAAGTTAATATTTTTGACTTTTCAAATGTTATTGAAATTACAACGTTTATATTATATACAAAAATATTTTAGCCTAAATGGCGGGTACATATGCCACAACAAATGTTTTGTGTGCATGATTGAACGGCTCACCAATGATGAGCGCGTATTGTTCACAATACCATTGTGTTACACTTTACGGACATGTCGCGGACGGTAGACCGACTACCAAACGAGTCACAGGATGACTCACATTTTGGATCCATTGAGATCTTATGGTTTATGATGAAATATGAGAACTTGGAATTATTACTATAAAACCATTGAATTAAGTTTGAATGATAATATGATTCATCAAATGAAAAAGCATCTTTCAAAATGAATTTACTCAAATCAAAAAGGTTTTAATAACTTATTTGACAGACACTAGTGTGTTACACTCAGCCTTTTTGCTGATACTATGCTTTGTATGTTTTTCAATGGTTTTGTTTTTAGAGTAAATCCCTATGGCACCTCGACGAAGAATGGATATGCGAGCGGAAGATGTACCCGAGTTGGAGTATGACTCCCCTTTTGTTTAGATCTCTTTATTGTATTTGAGAGACTATTAGTTGGGTTGTTTAGGTTTGGACTATTTTAAGGATGTATTTGAACTTTGGACTTATTTCGATTTGGTTGTAATTTTCCTATATTTTGGACAGTTAAGACTTCCGTCATATTGCTTTGGTTTGGTTCAAGTATTTTACTTGGATATTGGTTTAACTTCTAAGTAACCCCTTAATTGTGCTGGCAAAATTAAGCTTCCACTTGATTAATACTAAATTCCAATTAGTATTTGCCTTCATAATTGGGGGCGGTTACAAAATCATCAATAGGATGGATTATTCTAGGTAAATTTTGCTTTAATATATTATTATTATTATTATTAGGATCATTTACCAACTACAACCTCTAAGTTTACTCAATTTCAAATAAACAGCCGTGAACTTTGTTTATTACCAACTACAGCCTCCAACTTACCAAACATGACATCGAGACATCCATAACAACCAAAAAAAGGGTAAAAAATGGGGCTAAAATGGGGTGTTTTGGCTGTCTCGATGTCATGTTTGTTAAGTTGGAGGTTGTTGTTGGTAATAAACGAAGTTCACGGCTGTTTATTTGAAATTGAGTAAACTTAGAGTAGATTGGTAAATGATCCTATTATTATTATTACATTAATTTTAATTTATTCTTAATACATTTTATTAAATTCATGAAAATTGAAATTCAAACTTCTTTTAGTTATCATTCTAATAATGATAAAGCGGTGGGTCATTGTAAATTGTATCTATATATAATAAGCATTTTAGTGAACCTTTTTAAAAGTATAATTAAAAATAATATAATTAATTTGTAAATGAATGAATGTTTTTTAAAAAACTATAAATTAATGATGATTTGTAAATTGAAAATCAAAGATAATCATTTGTGCATCATTATTACATACTATTGTTTATTACATTATTTTTCAAATTTTAATAGTATATGTAATAGTTCCAACTAATGTTTTTAATAATGGTCAAATTAATCATCTTATAAACATCATTAACATTTAATATTCCAATATTCATCCTTATTCAATGACATCATCAATCTCATGAGAAGATGGCAACTCATCATACTTATGTCAGCTGTGTTTTGTTTTAGTATATAAGTATAGATAGATAGATAGATAGATTTCATATCATACAAGCGAACTTTACAAGAAAATAGTGGGGAGAAGAGCAATAAGCTGAGTACCAACACCATTTTGAATACAAAGAGCTATCATGTGAAAAATAAAAGCCATAGACTTGGTGCTACCGGAGTTGCTTAAAGCAACCGATGTGATCCTTGATACCAGATCGAGAGTGGAGAAAGCTAAGGGTTTAGGTTTGGATCCAAATTTTCTATACCCTATGGATTCGAAACTATTAAAAAATAGGATTTGAAATTCGTGTCTAACTCAACCTGATCCAAATCCTACCAATGTCGAGGAGGAAAACACCTAAACTACATCAAAGAGAGGAAGATATGAAAGAGTACGTTTGTTATTTTTATTTTACTTTTGTTATATTTTAGCTTTTCTAATCTATTTAAATTTTGGTAATTTTGTTTTTAACATATTTAGGATTTTCGAGCTGCTTAAGTATGATCGACAATATTCGATTATATTCGGTTGTATTTGAAGCAACCATTGATATAGACTTGGTCACTATTTGTTTTAAGAATTTAAACGTTAACTTCGTATATTTAATCTCTTAATTCGGATAAAATTAAATATTAGAAAATCCTTATTAATTAACAATATTTAGATGATTTTATACTTGGAAAGGAATTGCATAAAATTTATTTATATATATTTTTAAACTAAACTTTAAACTAGTTTTAGATCCAGATATAGACCCTAAATATACTAGACCCTAAGTTATGGGGGAGTACATTTTATATTTTTATTTAACTTTATGTAAATTATTTTTAACATATTCAGGATTTTCGACATGTTTAAGTATGATCGAAAATATTCGATTATATTCGGTTGTATTTGTTTTAATTTCGTATATTTAATCTCTCAATTAATATAAAGTTAAATATTATAAAATGCTCATTAATTAACAATATTTAGATGATTTTATACATGAAAAATTTGCATAAAATATTTTTTTATATATATTTTTGAACTTAACTTTAAACTAGTTTTAGATTCTGATTTAGACCCTAAATCTACTAACCCCGAGGGTTTAGGTTTGGATCTAAATTTTCTATACTATATGGATTTGAGACTAATAAAAAATAGGATTTTAAATTTGTGTCTAACTGGACCTGATCCAAATCCTACCCATGTCGAGGAGGAAAACACCTCAACTAAAGGAAAAATAGGAACATATGAGAGTACGTTTTTTATTTTTATTTTACTTTTGTTATTTTACCATTCTTTTTCTATTTAACTTTTTTTAAATTTATTTTTTTTAACATATTCAGGATTTTGGACACACTTAAGTATAATCGAAAATATTCGGTTGTATTTAATTCAACCATTGATAATCAACGTGAGCAGATACACTGCTATTTCCATATTAAGGAAGGTAATGATAGATGATGTAATATTAATTAAATACATTATTTATATTTGTACTCCAATTGTTTTTAAATGAGGTAAATATATATATTTTTGAACTAAACTTTAAATTAGTTTCAGATCCAGATTTAGACCTTAAATCTACTAGACCCTAAGAATTTAGGTTTCGATCTAAATTTTCTATACTCTATGGATTCGAGACTAATAAAAAATAGGATTTTAAATTCGTGTCTAACTGGACCTGATACAAATTCTACCTAAGTCGAGGAGAAAAACACCTCAACTAAAGCAAAGAGAGGAACATATGAGGGAATACGTTTTTTTTTTTTTTTCTTTTGTTATTTTTTACATTTCTTTTTCTATTTAAATTTTAGTTAATATATTTTTATTTAACATATTCAGGATTTTCGACATACTTAAGTATGATCGAAAATATTCGATTGTTTCCAGATTAGGGATGGTAATGATAAAAGGAGGTACTATTAATTAAATACATCATTTATATTTTTATATCAATTGTTTTTAAATGATGTAAATCAATAAGGATAGAATAAATAGTTAAAGTATTACTGGAGCTTGATGTGAATGTTAGTGTTATCGATAATAATTTAATTAAGATTAGTAATTTTTTTTATCTAATTAATTTGTCATCTGATTCTCAAATCATTGTTTTATAGTAATATATACAATTTTCGGTAATACAAAAATAAAAAACAAAAACATATTATAATCAAAATAAATAATGATTGAATAAAAAAAATAAAAAATTAGTTAAAATAACTAAATTAATATTAGTTTTCTTCTACATGTAATTAAGTTGTTATATGACTCTTAAATCATTGTTTTATATTAATATATAATTTTTGGTAATAAAAAATAAAAAAATATTATAATAAAATAAATAATTATTCAATAGGATTAAAGATAAAAAAATTAGTTAAATAACATAATATAATACTCGATATTTTCCTAATATGTTTAATAATTTACCAGTAATATTATTTCTATAACTATATATATGTTTTTCATAAAAACTTGTGTGAGACCGTTGTATGTGTGAGACCTGTTTTATTGGGCTTTGGGCTTCAAATTTACAAGTGTTTGTTCTTTGTTCATTACTTCTCCACGGCTTTGGGCTTCAAATCCACAGCTTCAAATCACACATACAACTGTTTCCTCTCTCTCATCTCATATTTTTACTTCTCCACTTCAAAACTCTGCAACTTACCTTCCCCTCCCTCCCTTCCTCCATTTGCATTAATTCTTTTCCTTCAAATCCACGGCTTCAAATCACACATACAACGGGTTCAAATCTACTCTGCAACTAAATTACTGGTATGTTCTTTGTTTTCTATTTTTCTTATATTTTTTTCATTTTGTTTTTCTCTTTGCTATTTTTGGAGATTTTTGTGGAAGTTCATCAGCATTTGATTTTGTGGATGGGAATAGTTCATCAGCATTTTTTTGTTTTTTTGATTTATCAACATTATTTTGATTTTTTGATGTGCTTAATTTACAATTTCTCTAAAAATTCATCTCCTCTAGAATTGGCATTGTTGGCCCATTTGAGTTTTGATGATGACTTAACTTTTATAAACAAACAAATTGTTTTTGAGAATGTTTTGGTAGGTCATATATCCGATTATTAAAGATCGTCGATAGCACCTAAGAAGTTGTGAAAGAACATTACAAGTCTACGTCATATGCTGGAAGTCATAGGAATAGTTCCAGATTGGTCAAAATCGAAGACTGTCCAAACGGAGACAATGCAGTGTTCCCAGCGCAACTGGTCAGAGAATTGGTCAACGAAATATTAAGAAAATAAATTTTTATTTTTAATTTTCTTTTATTTAGTTGTACGGGTGAAAAACTAGTTAGCATAAGGATTTAATTTAGCAATTAAAATAAATAACCCTTAAAATAGTAAATCCTAATAGCTCCTTAAAAATAGGATCTTATCTATTATTAGTAAAAAGGCCCATAGGTACTTGGAGTAACCTCCAAGTATTCTATTCTTAAACCTAATATACCGTGCCTACTACTCCCATAACTTGGGATCATGGGCTTATGGGTTTAAGGGCTCTCATGAGTATTTAAATAGAGGAACAAACCGGCACATTGCAAGAGAGACATACTAGCGAAAAAATTCTGTCTAAGTGCCTACAAAATATTTCGTGAGTTCTCAATCAAGAAGAGGAAATTTTAGATTGCTTTTAAATCCATTAAATATTTCCTTGTGCTATTCTTAGTTTTTACATCCAATTTGAGAATTCTTGTGTACGGGTTTTATTGAGTGTGTTAACTTAGACTTGGGGAAGTCTAAGGGGGAATTAGCGAATCTTGTATAAAGAGAGAAGAGAAGTGAGAAGGAGAATTCAAGAAGGAGAAGTAGAATAGGCCTAGAGAAGAGAAGAGAAGTTTTATGTAATAAGAAGTGTAATTACATAAAATATCAATAAGAGAAGTTGAAATCCCTAGTGGGTCGTGGCTTTCTTTCTTTGGCCAAGAAAGTTTTCCACGTAAAATCTTTGAGTTCTTTATATTTTCTCTTTATTGCTTTAAGTATTTTTCATTAAATAATTCCGCAAGAAACAGGGCGAAAAATACTACAAAAGGCGACACAACAATTCACCCCCCCCTCTTGTTGCGTTCCATATCTCTAAGTGTTTCTACAATTGGTATCAGAGCCCTGTTCCTCATTTGATCAGGAAACCCTGAGAGCCGTATCTTGGTGTATTAGAGATGATGAAAATGAATGAACGCATGGAAGAAGGTTACTCTACTCAGAGACCACCTATGTTCGATGGCAAATTCTACACATATTGGAAGAATAGGATGGAGATCTTCATTAAAGCCGAGAATTATCAAGTTTGGAGAGTCATCGAAGTTGGAGATTTTGAGGTAACAACTACCAACTCCAATAACGAGACTGTTCCCAAACCGATAACAGAATATGAGAAGGAAGATTTTCAGAAGATGGAGATGAATGCTCTTGCTATCAAATTACTTCACTGCGGGCTGGGTCCAAACGAACACAATCGCATCATGGGTTGCAAAACAGCAAAACAGATTTGGGATCTGCTGGAAGTTACCCACGAAGGAACGAGTGAAGTAAAGCATTCCAAGATTGACTTGCTCATGTCAAAATACGAAAGATTTGTAATGGAACCTAGAGAAAGCATTCAAGAAATGTTTACTAGATTCACGAACATCACAAATGAGCTTGTCTCTCTTGGAAGGCTAATTCCCTCCGATGAACAGGTGCGAAAGATTCTAAGAAGTCTTCCTCAAGATGATCGCTGGAGAGCCAAGGTCACAGCCATACAAGAATCCAAAGATTTCACAAAGTTCAATCTGGAAGAGCTGGCTGGTTCCCTTATGACTCATGAATTACATCTGGGAACAGCTGACAGTTCCAGAAACAAAGGGTTGGCTCTGGCAGCGAATGAACAAGAAGAGTCAGATTCTAATGAGGAAGAGGCTGCAATGTTGGTACGGAAATTTAAGAAGTTCTTCAGGAATAACCGATACAATAATCAAAGAAACAACAAAGAAAGAGCAACTTCAAATTCCAAAACCAACTATGAGTGCCATAAATGTGGAAGTACCGATCACTTCATCAAAGAATGCCCTCAATGGAAGAACGAGAAGGGTAAAGGGAAAGCAAGAGAAACAGGAAGACAACCAGCAAAAGGAAACTTCAATAAAGCGGACTTTTGCAAAGCCATGATAGCTGCATGGGGAGAATCCGAAAACGAGGCCGAAACCGAAGTTAGCAATGAAGAAGAAACAGCCAATCTCTGTCTCATGGCTACACACGACGAGAAGTCCAAAGGAAAAGAGGTATTGTCTTCTAATTCATTTCCTGATTACTTATTCAAATTGGATAAACATAAATTGATTAAAATGATTTTAGAGACTCACGAAAACTTAGAAAAACAAACAGTCATCTGTCTCCAGACAGAAAAAGACCTCAAGGCTAGTAAAGACCAAATATCCTACCTAAATTCCTTTAGGTCCGATGTGCAAACTCGATTCTTTGATTTACTTGATAAAAACATAATGTTAAAGGAAGCTTTAGATAAGGTTAAACAAGAAAACATCATGTTAAATATTGAATTAAATCAACATAAGTTGTTAGAAATAGAATTGAGTAATGAGTCTAATAAGGAGATTAAAAGCGTTTTTAATAAAATGAAATTAGACTTAGAATCCGCCATATATGAAAATGAACGACTTAGGCTTGAATTAAATTCAAGAGAAAAAGGGAAAATCAAAGAAATTCCCAAATGGATTCTTAATGCTAAAACCAAAGGAACTGAAGGTTTAGGATACAGTAAATATGATAAAAAAAAAGGTTTATGTCGATCTCTCAAGTAGTAAGATCTGTTCCTTTTGTGGCAAGACGGGGCACCTAAAACACCAATGTTTAAAAAAGGAACAGCATAACAAAACGAACCAAATATATGTCGATAGAGTTTGGATTAAGAAGTATGATTCTTGTATAATCGACATGGAACCCAAGGATGGCTGGGTTCCACCCTCTAACAACTAAATTCGTTTTGCAGGTTCTAGTGAGGGGGAACAGCTCATGGTATCTCGACAGGGGTTGTTCCAAGCACATGACAGGCGATAGATCAAAATTTCTCTCACTGGAAGCCTATGATGGAGGAACTGTGACCTTTGGCGACAACATGAAAGGAGCAATAATTGCGAAAAGAAAGATAGGAAGGTCAAGTTCCCATGCTATAGATAATGTATTTTTGGTCGAGAATTTAAAACACAATCTTTTAAGTATTTCTCAGTTTTGCGACAAAGGTAACTCTGTAAACTTTACTTCTGAAAAATGCATGATTTCTAGGAACGGCACAGGTGACACCATACTGGAAGGAATCAGAAAAGGGAACACCTACGTGGTGGACCTGCACACTGTTCCTAAAACCAGTCTAACGTGTCTGAGCGTTATAGAAGGTGACCATCTTCTTTGGCATAAACGATTAGGTCATGCTAGTTTTTCATTGCTTAACACTCTACGATCTAAAGACCTAGTAAGAGGATTACCGTCCCTTGAATTTCAAAAGGATGAAGTTTGTGATCCATGTGCCAAAGGAAAACATGCAAGGTCATCCTTCAAACCCAAAAATGTCGTGACCACAACAAGGCCACTTGAATTAATTCATATGGATCTTTGTGGACCAATGAGAATCCAAAGTCGTAGTGGTAAGCGATATGTATTTGTTATTGTTGATGATTATAGTAGATTTACATGGACTTTATTTTTATGTAGCAAAGATGAAGCTTTTGATGAATTTGTTGCATTTGCCACTAAAATTCAAAAATCTAGTAACAATCAACTTGTCCACATAAGATCGGATCATGGTAAGGAATTCGAAAATTCAAGATTTATGAACTTTTGTAATGAGCATGGTTTAAGTCACAATTTTTCCGCACCTAGAACACCACAACAAAATGGTGTAGTAGAACGTAAAAATAGAACCTTAGAGGAAATGGCTAGAACCATGTTAATAGCTAGTGGTCTACCTAGAAATTTTTGGGCCGAAGCCGTTAATACTGCATGCTACATATTAAATCGAGTATTAATTAGACCGATCACTTCAAAAACCCCCTACGAACTATTTAAAGGAATTAAACCTAATATTTCATATTTTCGAGTCTTTGGATGTCGATGTTTTGTGCATGTAAATGGAAAAAGAAATATAGGTAAATTCGATGAAAGAAGTGATGAAGCAGTATTTCTTGGCTATTCATCCCACAGTAAAGCTTATAGAGTTTATAATAAGAAAACCATGTGTGTTGAGGAATCTGTTCACATTATCTTTGATGAAATAAATTTTATGACAAGTGAACAAGAAACAGGTGATTTTAAGATAGGTCTTGCTAATCTGGAAGAAGATGAAAACAAACAAAAAGAGTAAGATCAAGAAGAACAACAACTGGTCCAGAATGCTGAACCAAATCAAGAACAGGTACAACAGGCAGATTTGGAACAGCCGGACGTTCCTAATCCAGATATCCCTAGAGAAGTTCATGAAGAAAGAATTGAAGCTGAACCAAATCAGAACCAAGTCAGTGAGCCTGCTTCCACATCTGTCTCCACAAGAGACTTTGTTCCTAAGCCGTGGAAATATCAAAAGTCACATCCACTAGACTTGATTCTAAGCGACATGGGAAAAGGCATACAAACGAGGTCCCAAATGAGAAACTTCTGTGCACACTTTGCATTTCTATCAACATTGGAACCCAAGAATCATGAAGAAGCACTACAAGATTCAGATTGGGTTGTTGCTATGCAAAATGAATTGAATGAGTTTGAAAGAAATAAAGTGTGGCACTTGGAATCAAAACCCAAGAACAAAAAGGTTATTGGTTTAAAATGGGTTTTTAGGAACAAGCTGGACGAGCATGGCACAATAGTCAGGAATAAACCAAGGTTGGTGGTAAAAGGATACAATCAACAGGAAGGTATTGACTATACTGAAACTTTTGCTCCAGTAGCTAGATTAGAAGCTATTAGAATTCTTATTTCATTTGCTGCTTTTATGAATTTTAAATTATATCAAATGGACGTAAAATGTGCATTCTTAAATGGGTTTCTAGAAGAAGAAGTATTTGTGGAACAGCCGCCTGGCTTTGAAAACCCAAATTCTCCGGATCACGTCTACAAACTTGATAAAGCTCTTTATGGGCTAAAACAAGCACCTAGACAATGGTACGAGAGATTATCTAAATTTTTGATTGAAAACAAGTTCATAAGAGGTAAAATTGATAAAACCTTATTCTTTAAGAATAAAGGTTCGGATATTTTAGTTGTTCAAATATATGTTGATGATATTATTTTTGGTGCTACTCATGAGTCGTTATGTAAAGAATTTGCTAACCTAATGAGTGCTGAATTTGAAATGAGTATGATGGGAGAATTAAATTTCTTCCTTGGTTTGCAAATTAAACAAACTGCTAACGGTATTTTTATACATCAACAAAAGTATATAAAAGAACTTCTAAAGAAATATGGACTAGATAGTGCTAAGACAAACCATACACCCATGGCCACTAACATAAGATTAGATGAAGACTCTAACGGAATTAATGTTGACCAAACTATGTATAGAGGCATGATAGGATCACTACTATACTTAACTGCTAGTAGACCTGATATATCCTTTAGTGTGGGTTTGTGTGCTAGATTTCAATCAAATCCTAAAGAATCGCATCATACGGCTGTGAAAAGAATTCTAAGATATTTAAAGGGAACTGATGACTTGTCCCTATTTTATCCGAAAAGTGATGTCTATGACTTGAAAGGGTATAGTGATGCAGATTATGCAGGTGATCTTGTGAATAGAAAAAGTACATCAGGAATGGTACAGTTTCTTGGCTCTTGCTTGGTATCTTGGTGTTCCAAGAAACAGAACACAGTAGCTTTATCCACTGCTGAAGCTGAATATGTAGCAGCAGCAGCCTGCTGTTCCCAAATGTTGTGGATTAAACAACAGCTAAGAGATTTCGGTATTAAACTTGAATGTGTTCCTATTTATTGTGATAATACTAGTGCCATTTGCATTTCTAAAGATCTGGTGCATCATTCTAGAGTCAAACATATTCATATTAGGCATCATTTTCTTAAGGACAATGTCGAGCATAAAAATATTATTGTTAAACATGTCAATACTAGTGATCAAGTTGCAGATATTATGACTAAACCGCTTCCAAGGGAACAATTTGAAAAGATGAGGTTGGAGCTAGGTATGATCAAGATTCACTAAAGTTTAATGCTAGCAATCCTCCTCCAAACAACTTGAAAAATTGGAAGGGTTAGATCAACCACAACAACCAAGATTGATCATTCAATCATTGCGAGATTTAGGTATGCTTCTATTCAAATATGTGCCATAAACTTTGTCCTGATTGCTTGCTTGAACTGAATAGACCAAGTAGCATATTTTATTTTATTTTATTCTATATCATTATATTAGTCATATCATAAATTTATTTTTCAAAAATCGCAAAAATTTATTTTATTTTTCCACAAATTCCAGCATTTTATTTTATTTTATTTTATTTCGGTGAGCCAACTTAATTTAAGAAGTGGAAGACGGATCATCAAGGTGTTTCGGGAATCAGTCGTCTAAATCGATATATTCAACGAACTAAGCTTTAAAGAATTGATGACTGCACATTACACCTCCTAAAACCGTCTAAAGGGAAGTAGTAAAAACTCTTGATTACACGTCCCTTCACACCTTTATAACTCCTACACTCCAACGTCACATCCATCATTCATAACCCACTCTAAATTTGTACTACTCCTTGCAAGAAAACAATCCCTTCATTTCCGTCTTTCTACAATCCCTAATCTTTATCTTCCCTCACCATGAAAACTCCCAAGTCTTCATCAACCAAGAACGCCAAAGGAAAATCGACCAAAATGATTCAACCCAAACCACTCCAAATCATTCATCCTTCGTCTGACATTCCTCCATCATCAACACCTTCATCATCCCAAGAACCACCGAAAGCCAACACCCCAAAATTGTCGGTGCATGCCGGAGTTAAAAGAACTCGTTCTACACCAAAAGGTGCTTCATCCTCCAAACCACCGAAAAAGATCAAGCAAGTAGATCCCAACAGTGCCGAAGAAGTGGCAAAGGAAATGTCAGTTGGATTCGGGCTAGACAAATATTGGTATGACTCTACATCTTTTCCTCAATTTCATGTAATTTTACAAAATCAAGGGTGGGAAAAACTCATGTACGATCACTCATGCAATCCCATTTATCCTAATTTGATGCGTGAATTCATTCAAAATTTCACTAATGAAAATGGAGTCTGCTCAAGCGTTGTTAAAGTTATAAAAATCGAGTTTAATAGCTTAATGATTGGTGAATGGTTTGATGTCCCTGCCGTAGGATTTGATACTTACTTTGTGGGTTCTAAGGTTGTGTTTTCGGGTATTACGGAGAAAACTGTTCTAAAATTTCTTGGTCAAGAAGATAAAAAGCGATTCAGTCACATGTCACTGTCTCCACTTCACAAATTACTTTACAACATCGCTCGTCGATTCATTTTACCCCGCAATTCCAAGCGGAGTGAAGTCAATCTACGCGATGCAACTTTAATTTATTGCATGGCCAATCACATAAAAATCAATTTTCCGTCATTGATGGTGTCACACTTGTCTGAGTGTGTTGAGAAGGGTCTTATGGTTGGATACGGAGGTTTGTTAACAAGCATTTTTAGGAAGTTTGGTGTAGCGCTGGAGGGCCTTCATTTTCCCATGAGCGCAAACAATCAAATAGGCGCAAAATGTCTGAAAAATTTACACTTAAATTTGAATGACAAAGGGATCTTGGAGGACCTCATTGAGATTGAGGAAGAAAGTTTGAATGAAGAAAAAGAGGAGGAAGAAAAAGGAACAAGGGGAAGAAGAAACTGAAGTAGATGAGGAGGTGTTAGAAAAAGAATATCAGGAGACTGTTCCTACTGCCACCACTGAGGCAGAAACTGAAAAGGAACAGGAGGAAGCAGTTAGTAAAGGGGAACAAGTTGAGGAAGAAAAGAATGTAGAACTGGATGATGAACAATCAAGTTCAGAGGATGAGGATCTGCATATGCCTCTTAAAGACATCAAGAAACCATCCGTGCTCACTCCAAGAAAGAGCAGGAGGTTAGCATCCAAGAGTTCTTCGTGCCTAAATGATGATATTGCCTCTCAAACCCCTGCATCACCAAAACCAGACTCACCCACACCATTCCATATTCCATCACAATCACCACCACCTATTCCCACATCACCACACCCAACTGATTTTGATGATGATCACTCTATTGTCCCTCCACCTCCTACTACCCTTGCTCATTTACTATGCAAAGTCCTTGATTTGCAGTCTCAACTCTGTGCTTTTCAAAGTGAAGTCCGTGTCTCACTCTCCTCTCTTGTAGATCAGCTGACCCAGATGGAATCCCGTCTTGGTGCAAAGCTGGATACGGTTGAAGTGCAGACGGAGTATGTTGATGAAGAGACTGCTACTTGATCCCTTCCTCTTCTGCTTAATCATTTACTGTTTTATTGGTTTGTTGGCCCCACCTTATGTCTGTATTAACTAAACAATCTCTTATTTTGCTTTTCTTTGAAGTACCAGCTGGGGTACGAAACTATTAATTTTCTATGCCATTAAATCACTATGCTACTATCCTTAATCTACTATCCTTCATGTTCTGGTCTATGCTGTTTATTCGCTTGCATATCTTGATTCATGTTTTGGCATTTGCTTGCTTAGTTTGCTGCTTACTATCTTAATCTGTCTAATGCTTGCCTTAGAGCTGTGGCTTGATACAACCCCTACTTTTTGATTGATGTCAAAAGGGGGAAGAAAAGCAACAAACTTAAGTTGACTCTTGTGAATGCTACGCTTTACTTAGTCTATGTTTGTTCTCTGTTTGTTAAAAGATTAAATGGTTTATGCCTATGTTTGTCAGTGCATAATCATGCTTTGGTTTTGGACTCTACTGGGTGCATCTACTGTTTTAATTATATATGGGATTAATTGTTGTTTATCACTTATGTTTGACTTAAATTTTTCTCAACTTCATATTTTTGAAGTTCTTAAACTATTGTGTTTCTTAATTTATATGTTTATTGTTTTATATAGTTGTTTTAAGTCATGTTTAACCACATGATTTTTGACAAGTTTTTAAAATTTTAATGTATTAGAGTAATATGTTTTTTTTGAGTTTAGTGAATTAATTGTAACGATTTAATTTACTAAATATGTTTGAACTTGTGATTAATCTCTAGCATGTTCAAGATATTTGTTTTACTCTATATGTTTTACTTAAGTTTGTTTATAAAGTTTGCCATCATCAAAAAGGGGGAATTTGTTGGCCCATTTGAGTTTTGATGATGACTTAACTTTTATAAACAAACAAATTGTTTTTGAGAATGTTTTGGTAGGTCATATATCCGATTATTAAAGATCGTCAATAGCACCTAAGAAGTTGTGAAAGAACATTACAAGTCTACGTTATATGCTGGAAGTCATAGGAACAGTTCCAGATTGGTCAAAATCGAAGACTGTCCAAACGGAGACAATGCAGTGTTCCCAGCGCAACTGGTCAGAGAATTGGTCAACGAAATATTAAGAAAATAAATTTTTATTTTTAATTTTCTTTTATTTAGTTGTACGGGTAAAAAACTAGTTAGCATAAGGATTTAATTTGGCAATTAAAATAAATAACCCTTAAAATAGTAAATCCTAATAGCTCCTTAAAAATAGGATCTTATCTATTATTAGTAAAAAGGCCCATAGGTACTTGGAGTAACCTCCAAGTATTCTATTCTTAAACCTAATATACCGTGCCTACTACTCCCATAACTTGGGATCATGGGCTTATGGGTTTAAGGGCTCTCATGAGTATTTAAATAGAGGAACAAACCGGCACATTGCAAGAGAGACATACTAGCGAAAAAATTCTGTCTAAGTGCCTACAAAATATTTCGTGAGTTCTCAATCAAGAAGAGGAAATTTTAGATTGCTTTTAATTGCCAATTAATCCATTAAATACTTCCTTGTGCTATTCTTAGTTTTTACATCCAATTTGAGAATTCTTGTGTACGGGTTTTATTGAGTGTGTTAACTTAGACTTGGGGAAGTCTAAGGGGGAATTAGAGAATCTTGTGTAAAGAGAGAAGAGAAGTGAGAAGGAGAATTCAAGAAGGAGAAGTAGAATAGGCCTAGATAAGAGAAGAGAAGTTTTATGTAATAAGAAGTGTAATTACATAAAATATCAATAAGAGAAGTTGAAATCCCTAGTGGGTCGTGGCTTTCTTTCTTTGGCCAAGAAAGTTTTCCACGTTAAATCTTTGAGTTCTTTATATTTTCTCTTTATTGCTTTAAGTATTTTTCATTAAATAACTCCGCAAGAAACAGGGCGAAAAATACTACAAAAGGCGACACAACAATTCCACCCCTTATTTGTCCATATCTTTAAGTGTTTCTACAGGCATGATTCAGTTTAAATTCATAATTTGATTAATAAGAAAATGCATGTTGCTTCGGTAAGTTGGATACTTTTAATTTTTGGTTGGAAAATAAATGACTACACTCTTACTGGCTTTTGAATGGTCATATTATTTGTTTAAGATTTTTTGATTTTTTTGATTTTTTGAATTGTTCTCATCATATTATCTGTTTAAGATCTTTTTAAATTTTTTTTGTGACCGACTATAATTTTTGATCCAACAAAAATTTATTATCTATTTTGGTTTTTTGATTCATCAGCATAGTTTTGTTTTGTTATTGATTTTGTTTTTTAGTTATGGCTCCTAAAAGGAAGATTGGAGCAACATCATTGATTCCTGTTGTTGAGGTTGGAAATAATCAAAGTTCGTAGAATAAACAAAAAAGAGTTAGAACTGCATTTAGTCTAATCAAACTTGAATCTGAGAATGGCAGGTGAGAATTATTACTATTCTTACATGATTTCATACATGTTTAAAAATTTATTTGTTAATTTGTATGCTAGTATTATATGCCTTGATTAGGTCTTTTAAGTCTTTAAATAGGATTATATGCCTTGACATAAGGTCTATGTATAATGTTGTATTAATGAATAGGTTGTTGTGTTGATGACTTGTATTAGGTCTTTTAAGCTTTAGAATTATTGTTTTATGTGATGTATCAAACATTTTAAGCTTTGCAATTATTGTGGTTTTTAAGTTGTAGAATTACTTTGTTTTGAAATATTCTTTCTTGTTTTATGATATATTCCAGTGTCGACAAACATATTTTTACAAATTGCAAGCCTCAGTGGTTTTTAATGGACCGCAAGACAAAATTGGTATTGACTGAAATGCAAATAGAATTTGTGAAACAGATTGGATTTGGGGGATTATTGGATTTGAGATTAGCCAAACTTCCATTTGAAATTATTCCTTTTTTAGTGCAACATTTTGACCCAAATTCTAGGATTCAACAAATTCCTAATAGTTCAAATTATGTCATTACTTCTGATGATGTTAAGGATATTTTAGGGCTTCCTCTAAACCCTTCCAAATCAATCAAACTACTTGAACAAGTTGATGATGGTATTGTGAGTGAGTGGAAGACTCTTGTTGGACTGGAAGGTAAATGTGAAATAACTGCCAAGCATTTGTTAAATTTGTTTCCAAGATATCCGGAGGGTGGAGATATTTTTAAGAAATTGTTTGTAGTTTGTGTTGTTGCTGTACTATTATGGCCTCTTCATGATTTTAAGGTTCGAAAGACTCTTCTAACATTTGTTGAGGATGTAGTTGTTATTCCAACACATGATTGGTGCTCATTTGTACTTGATATATTGTACGATTCGATGGATAAGGTGCACAAAGGGGGTGAAACAGTGAATGAGTGTGTTTTGATATTATTGGCTGCATTTTGCTATTGCTACCCTTTTCAGGGGAGGTATTATCCAAAATCACTCCCTCTTATAAAGCATTTGACTGATGAAGTCGTTTTAAGAAGGTTGTGAAAGGAGAAAGAAGTTGGTTTTGGTAATTCTCCTGCTGATTTTACCCGTTTACCTATTAGTCATACCTTCAAGGACTGGTGCTTGAGGGATGAAGTTGTTGGAGGAACAAAAGATAATCACGGGAATGAGGTCGATGATGCATCGCACGGGAAATTTTTGATCCTTCCATTGAATGAATTTCCTAGGGATGAAGAATTATGAGAGCACGCCAAAGATGATGTAAGTATTTTATTCTTGTTTCAATTGTTTTTTTAGCAATAATTCAAGTAGTATATTTACGTTATGAATTAGAATAGGCATTTTAGTTTTTGGAATTGGATTTATAAGTCTTGGATTCAATAATTTCAGCATTGTTTTATTTTAAGTATTATAGTTAGTATTTTATTTATTAAAATTGGCATTATAATGGTTGGTGTAGGCATTTTACTTATTAAATTGGGATTATAATGCTTGTATTCAATTTTGCCATTATTTCTTTCTTTTTGATTTACAGCCAATCGAAGAGGCTCGACTAATTTTAAATAGAAATATGAATGTGGTTATACGTGACCACGTGAAAAGGTTATTGGCGATTGAAGCCAAAAAGAACCAAGCAGTCGAAGTTCTTGATGATATTGTTATTTCCTCGACTGATAAGCTTTTTGAAGATGCTGATTGGTTACGGAATGTGGACAATTGGACTAGTGCGATTTTTAATAAAAGCACTAAAGTCCTGGGTAGTCAAAATGAAGAATTGAGAGATGTTGCAGAGGCTAATACTGAGAATCATCCTATTGAGATCATTGACTCTGTACTTGATGATCTTGCGACCGCAGCGATGAATGCTTTGGAAGAAGAAGAAGGACGAATATTTTTACTTAGTGATCATTGACTCTGTACTTGGTGTACTTGGTGATCTAATGTTTAATATTTTTATGTATTTGTGAAGCGGGACTTGTTTAGTGATTTTCTTGAAACAATTGAGCATCGTGCTGCGGACAATGTTGCTACATATGATTTTCACATTATTGAGCATGAATGGGCTATTGCTAATCAAGATGAGAGTGGTACATATGTTGCGTACTTGATGGAGCATTTTTTGGGATATACAGATATGATGCCTTTATCACATGTATGTATAAAAAATGTTGTTTAAAATTTGTTTGGATGATTAAACTAATTATTTACTATAACAGGTTCGTGAAAAAAGTTTATTCAAAGCCCTCATGTGTTCAAGACTAATTCTGACCGACTTAAACCTCATAAGAGATGATATTCTTCGTCGTGTTACTGATCTTAATGCTAAAAAAATACCCCTCATCAAATCATTGGAGATTAGAAGAAAAAAAGCTTTGAACAAGAATGAAGATGAAGCAAAGAAAAATGATGGCAAAAAAAAGAAAGTGATGAAGCAAAGGAAATCAGTTGAAAGAACTAAAAGACCTGCATCAAAGAAAAACTGAATTCAAATGTACTAGTGTAAACATTAAGAAATCAAGACCTTTATTGGATATTCCAATGTTATGTAAATTGTCAAAAACATTGTAGCCTTGGATTAGGTCTTTTAATACTTGGATTAAGTCTTTAAAAGTCTTGAAATATGGATTGTATGTATTAAATTTTCAAGTTGGCTATTAAACTTAATCCTTAGAGATGCTATTTTAATTCTTCAAATAAGTATTTTATGCTTTGGAGTTGGGATTATAAATGTTACGAACAATGTCCCACAGTTTTTGAAAGAAATTTAATTAATCATATGTAGTCATATACTAAACAATGTTCAAAACTTAAATTTGGGATTTTTATGATTGGACAGCTTTTGTGCCTTTGAGAAGGCTTTTTAACTCTCGAAGAAGTCATAATAAACATTTAATTTGTAAGAATTGAAATTTAATACTTGGAATAAGTTTTTTTTATTCCTTTTAGAAGGGATTTTAAGTCTTGAAATAGTTAAACTAAATATTTATAAACTCTTGTTAACATCTTCTTTATACTTTAATTTTTTTGATTGAAAAAAATACTATTAGCATTCAAAGCTTTACATAAGAAACTATTTACAATAAAAATCAAATAGTATGGGAATTCAAAGTAATCATACTAAACATTTATGAAGGCATGTATATAGCATACATAATAAAATTGGAATTTTAACCCTTGGAATAGGGCTTTTATGCATTTGCGATGGCCTTTAATATCATTCTATAAATTTATAAAGTAATCAAATTCATAGTAAACTGTTTACAGTAAATCAAATAATGTGGGAATTCGGAGTTTTAGAACCAAATTCACTTTGATATGAACTATTATGATTTCTCTTTTCGAAGTGCCCTTTTATCCTCTTTCTTCTTCCTTTTGTAGTTGCTCTATTAAGATCCATTACATACGGTACACTTGCACTTAATTCCTGTTGCTGATCTTCTGCAACTGTTTCATGTTGAATACTTAGTTTATCAACAGCTTCACATGCGGTTCGGTATAATCTTTCAACAATCTTTCTTGATTCTGCATTCTCTTGGCTTATGAGCATTAGTGCATAGAACTTGTGTCCCATATCATACCTCGACGAAAGTGTCATTTTGTTGGTTGATCTTAATTTCCTGTTGGTGGTGGAATTTCGCCTTCATATAACCTAGCCCACACTTCTGACTTGGCAAGTTTTGTCCATCGCGGAACAATATATTTGCTTGGAATTTGATTCACACAATGGTGGTGGAGTATACGCAAGCAATGACAACACAATCACCAATTAACGTCAAAGATTCTACAAGTACAAAGCACGCTTATTAATCTGTTATGGTTGATATATTTTACTATCTGACTTGATTCTTCAGAGTCAGATACCTTGTACAGTTCAATTCCTGCTTCTTGTGAAGAAATTTGACACACTGTACACGCAATTGCCATTCTAAACTCCTCTTCAAAATCTCTAAATAGAGAGGTAGTGTACACCTCAGCTGGATGTTTTAACAAACCAACAAGTTTAAAGTTTGATGTTGGTTTTGTTTTAGAACAGTAAAATTCAGCATCTATTTCTGTTTTTCTCCATCTTGCAATAGTCCTCTTGAAAATTTGGTAAAATTGGGTGAGGCTAGTGCTTTTTTTTTCTTCAAAACTAATTGCATTGTTAGTGGATTCACTTCTCTGCGAAGATAAAATCCCTGCAGAGAAGAAGTCTTTGTTCAATGCAGTACACCATTTATCTCGTATCTTGTATAGCCTATCGAACCACTTGAAGAAGTTACTATCACTTTTGAGATCATACTTCGCCACCATGTTGTCCCAACATGTTTGGAATTCTACGGGGTTATGACAGCCGTACAAGCATCTGTTGAAGTCATCTTTAAACATTGAATTTGATTTTAGTGATCCGAAATGAGATATTCAATTTTTCATCAAATGCCACAGGCATAGCCTATGTTTTGCCCCGGGGAACTCCTTTGACAAATACAAAAATAAAAATCATTCATCAAGTGATTTATCATTAAAGTAAGCATTTTAATGCTAAAAATTGGCCTCTTAATTCTTGAAGTAGGCTGCCTAATGCATATAATACACAATGTACTTTACCAAATGTCAAGTGAGCTATTAAACACAAGGGTTGGAGGAGGTGTTGTAATTCTTTAATTAGGGTTTTTATGGATTAAACTAAGGATTATAAAAGTTAAAAACAATGACCCATAACCTAATCAGATTAAGCCTTGAAAGATACTTTGTAACACCGTGAAATAGGGCTTTTAATTTTAGGATTTGGTCTTTTAATTTTAGGATTAGGTCTTTTAATTCTTAAAAAACACATTATTGAACATATGAATATAAGCTTCTCTATAGCTTTTGCAATTCAAGACATCTTGATGGATAAAATTGATATAGGACTCTTTTCACTCATAACCTTTTGAACTTTGCAAGACCCACTCAAAGGATTCCACTTTTTCATCGAAAAAGGCCATCCAAACATAACCGTTCCAATGGTTGTGATCCCTACAAAAGATATCAAATTGACCTTTTGTTGAATGTGATAAAAGATCCGCCCCGTATATTCTATAATTTTTCTCAAATTACACCAAAAAGAAAACCATTTCCATCTGACTAGTCTAATCTATAATAAAACTCCGAATCCTTTACCCTCCCCAATAAACATAAACCTCTATTTTGAGCAAAAACCCACTCTATTGGGTTTTTTAACCTGTTTACAAAGTTTAGATGATTTTCCAAAATGTGTTAAAACTCATCTCCCCCAACTTCATTCGCTAAATTGTTAAGTTTGGTTAATATTAATTTTAAAACCTTCAAAGGCAAAAAATTGAATCTATTTCCCACTTGAAATTTTTCCTTAATTAAGGGTTTTTGCCATTAAACCCCAAAGTTAAAACAATTTGAAATGAAATATGTTGTTTAAAAAGTAAATTTCCTTTGAGAAATCAACTTAATCATTTATTTACATTTACGTTTTAAAAGGGGTTAAATTTCATTTTAATTTTTCTTGTTTTTGATTAGGTTATTTGTATAGGCATTTGTCTTTTAATTAGGCATTGCAAGTCATGAATCGATTTTTATGCTTAGGAATAAAAATGGTAAAGAAGATTTTAACAACATTTTTATTTGAAACAAAAACTCACAATAACCTCCAAAACTTCTAAATTTCCTATCCATCAATTGGTTGATTTCAATCTCGCATCACTTTTAATTACAAAACCTTCAATTCAAACAATTAAGAAAATCATAAATCAATTATTTGATAATATCAAAAAGAACCTTTTAAAGAATTTTATTAAAATTCAAAAAAAAAAGTTTATAATACCTTATCCATTTGTAAATTATCCTCATATAACCATTTGTTGTTCATCCAAACTCTTGATCACTCGAATGTAAAACCTTCATCCAAAACATAATCCAAAACATAATCTTCAATCGGGAATGAACAACAAAATTCCAAAACAATAACATACCTTTTTATGAAATAATGTTGATGTTTGAATTTTTTTTCTTTGATATCACTCAAATTCTTTCACAATTTCAAAATTCATTTGTTGGAAAAAATGGTTTTAATTGATTACATTTTGATGGGGAGAAGGAGAAGAAGAGTTAGTGATATGTTGGGGAGAAGGAAGAAAGGGTAACCGGAAAAACAAATAAATTTTAATTTTGGAATTGCTCACAGGAGACTAGCTGTATTTTTTTATTTATTATTGGGCTTTACCATGAGATTTCAATCCATTTGGCAATTAAAATTATTTTGGGCCCAAACTTTTTGCTTAACTCATCTTATTATTTGAATATTTTTTTAAAAGATTTGGTATGGTTTGTAACCCCATTTGAGTAATTGAAAGAGCATGACAGAGTATTTCAGTTTCTTTTAATTATATTCTTTTAACTCCTTAATCATCTTTTCATTTTTGCATTCCTTTCTTTTTAAAGTTTCAAGAAAACTCTCCTAAAAATACTCATAGCCACACGCCTAACTCCACTTTTATCCATCATTTTTGGTGTTTTTTCTTTGCAAATTATAAGTATCGATTCTCGATCTATTTTTATTATAAATTTTTAAATTTAAATTCTATGATTATTACATATGTTATCTTATAATCTATAATTATTTTAGGATTAAAATTTATGTATGAATTGTGATGTATGGTGTTTTTGGGTTTTAGATATATGTATATATATGTGAAGGGTAGGGTTGTTGTATGATGGATGATTTTGAAGAGTATATATATATATATATATATATA
>CM033459.1:14129029-14196618 GCA_019425755.1 Amaranthus cruentus
CGACATTTAGATTTCCTCTCTGAACTATCTAGATTGTACATAATTCTCTTTTCACAACAAGCAGATCAATAACTTGGTTCATGTAAAACAATTTAAATGGTGAAAACTCAAAAATTGGTAATATAAATGGTGGAAACCTAAAAACAAGTGGTACATAAACCAGTTCAAGTATATATTTATGGTGTTTGTAAATAATTAGATACTACTAAAAAGGTACATTTATTCTTAAAAGTTGTACATATTTAGATGGCATTTTTGTAAATAATATGAACTTTTTTCTTCACAAAAAATATGTACACTTATAACATAATACTGCACCCCTTTGCTACAATATTGTGATATCTATCTATAAATTTCAATTAATTTAAAGTGGAGCCTAATTGATCCTACCACTATATATATATATATATATATATATATATATATATATATATATATATATATATATATATATATATATATATATATATATATATATATATATATATATATATATATATATATATATATATATATATATATATATATATAATATAACATATACATAATATATATATATATATATATAATATATATATATGATATATATATATATATACTATATATATATATATATATATATATATATATATATATATATATATATAGGATTTGGTTCATGTAAAAACAATTAAAATGGTGAAAACTAAAACCAGGGGTACATAAAATGGTTAAAATTGAAAACAGGGGTACATAAAAGCTCAAATGAAGTACATATTTAAGTGGCAGTTTTAAAAATTAAATTTCCTAAAAGTGGTACATATTTAGATGGCATTTTTGTAAATAATAATAACTTTTTTCTTCACAAAAAATATGTACACCCTATAACATAATATGTACCCCTGTTGCTACAATATGTATACATCTATCTAGTTTTCAGTTTTCACCACTTTAAGTGGTTTCAATTGATCCTACCACTATATATATATATATATATATATATATATATATATATATATATATATATATATATATATATATATATATATATATATATATATATATATATATATATATATATTATATATATATAAAATATATAATATATATATATATATATATATATATATATATATATATACATATATATATTTATATACATAGATTATATATATACATATATATAATTATCATACTATATATATGTGTGTGTATATATATATATATATATATATATATATATATATATATATATATATATATATATATATATATATATATATATATATATAGGATTTGGTTCATGTAAAAACAATTTAAATGGTGAAAACTGAAAACAGGGGTACATAAAATGGTGAAAACTGAAAACAGTGGTACATAAAAGCTCAAATGAAGTACATATTTAAGTGGCAGTTTTGTAAAATTTAATTAGTACATTTCAGATGGCATTTTTGTAAATAATATGAACTTTTTTCTTCACAAAAAATATGTACACCCTATAACATAATATGTACCCCTTTTGCTACAATATGTATACATCTATCTAGTTTTCAGTTTTATATAATATAACTTTTATTATATATATATATATATATATATATATATATATATATATATATATATATATATATATATATATATATGTATATATAATATATATATCATACATGTATGTATATATAATATATATATATATATATATATATGTATATATATATATATATATATAAGTATTATATATGATATATATAACTATATATATATACTATATATATAACTATACATATATATATATATACATTATATATAATATTCATATATATATATATATATATATATATATATATATATATATATATAAAATATATATATAATAAAATATATAATATATATATATATATATATATATATATATATATATATATATATATATATATATATATCCGTAAATACAAATATTCTATATCATTTGTTTCTATATTCTAAGAAAAACTAATATGCCAACTAGCAGAGCAAAGACCCACCCCCCCAAATTAATTTCGTAGCTCAAACGCTCAATTTTACACACGCTACATAAAAATCACATGATCCAACAAAAGAGCAATGTGGTTAAACTTTACTTTATTACGCTTAAACCACAGATTATAGGCAATATATAATAATAGATTATATTAATCTTGGACTTCTAACACTTTTCTTTCTTTATTAGTTTAGGTATCCTTTTTTTGATAGGCACAATATTTATTTTAATTGAATTATTTCTTTGTGTTAATATTCGTTGGAAAACTTTAATAACTAAGAACTCTCATTCTTTGTGTTTGATCGAAAAAAGAGCAATTAATTAAGAGTAATATTCATCTCTTTGGTTATTGGGAATAACTAATAAGTAATGATTTTTTTTTTCAAAATTTTATATCATCTGTTTTTGTTTTTGAAAATATATATCATATATGTCATCCCTTTCTTTAATTATTTAATAATATTTTATAAGATGATGATCTTATAATTTATACATAATTCTATAGCCTCTTAAATTAATTTCCTAATAATATTTAATTGCCTAATAATTTCATAAGAATGATCTTAGAAATATATCATTATCGATCTAAAATTAGCAAGTTTGATAATTAGTGAACATATTTGACTGATTAACGTGATTGATATAAAACAGAAAGAATTATTCGAATTACTATATTTAGACGAATGAAGGAATTTTCAAATATATACCCTTCTATATTTTGGAGGAAGCTATTGAATGCGAGAATGAAATGTGTCCTGTTGAAGAACTCTTTTATTATATTAAAATAGATATGTGAACACTACTTAGAGAAATATTTTTAAGTGATCACTAAAATAGGAAAAATTTTTAACTCAGACAAATCATTCTTATAAATTAGGAAGGACCAAATTTAGAATACAATGGGTTGCTATCTCTAAGTCATACTTGTAATTACTATATTTAGACGAATGAAGGAATTTTCAAATATATACCCTTCTATATTTTGGAGGAAGCTATTGAATGCGAGAATGAAATGTGTCCTGTTGAAGAGCTCTTTTATTATATATAAATAGATATGTGAACACTACTTAGAGAAATATTTTTAAGTGATCACTAAAATAGGAAAATTTTTTAACTCAGACAAATCATTCTTATAAATCAGGAAGGACCAAATTTAGAATACAATGGGTTGCTATCTCTAAGTCATACTTGTAACTTTTAACGTCCTCCCTGTTTTCAGCCAATTTGATTAAATATAGAACTCCTGTTTTATTCTTTTAGTCTATCTAATTTATTTTTTTGAACTTGAATATATACAACACATTAGAATAATAGAAAATGCTTTGGTATATCACGAGACAAGTTCAAAAAAGGGACAACAAGAATACCCTTCATTTATGAAAGGGGTTTTAGAGGTGTTTTGTGGTTAATATTTTCCAAATCATGAAAAATGTGGGGTGATTGTTGAGAAGACTAACCCAATTTTCTGGCATACAAATGAAGGCATGAAATGAATGAGCAAACAAAATTGACAAAAATCATGCACAAAAATGTTACCTTTAAATTAATGTGACTTCTAGAGAAACACAATATTTATTGGTCTCTTCAATAGAAAAAACACATCTATTGGTCACATATTAAAAAAAACTATTTACATATAAACATTTTACAAAAATTCTCATTTAAGAGGGTTTTATTATGAGGCAGCTCCATGTTGTAATAATTATTCCAACAAAATTAATTAAAATATATATTTTTGCATTTAAAATACTCACTTTTAATTGTACAATTTTTATTATGTCATTTAAATATTAAATTTAAATTATGAGTATTAAAACAATTAGTTATTAGAACTTAAACTCCTTTTCTAACTGTGCGACTGTCTTAAATTTGAGCCTAATTGTTGGTCAATAAATATAGCATAGTCATGTTTTAATAACATACTAGGATTATACCCGTGCTATGCACGGTTTTCGTTTAAAATTTTTATATTAATACTTACTATTAAGCAATATTTATTAATTGAGTAGCTGATAGAGAAGAGTAGTTTAATAATAAAAATAATAATATGTGATAAGAAAGTGCAATAATACATAGGGTCGTCCATTTAGTAGGTCGAGTATTGTGGATTTATTGTTGTTTGATTATGAGTTGAAAAGTTTCAATTTAATTTGGAAATGCAAGAATACATATATTTATAAACAAATGCCAGAATACATAAAGTTTTGTACATTAAGCATGTAAGGGCCTTGTTGAAAGGAGTAACATGACACTTGGGATCACAAATGCTTATATGAATTTATACTTGGCACAAATGGTTATATGAAATGACACTTGACAATACAAATGCTTGTATGAAGTGGCACTTTGAACAAGTGCTTATATATAAAGTGACAAAATGACACAAATGCTTATGGAAGCACTACAACAAATTTAGTTTTTTGTGACATTGGATTTAGTGGCATTAGAAAAATGTCACTAATTCATATTTTTAGTGTAATAATTATTGGTTTTATTTTAAGTTCCACCGTAAAGTGATTTAGCGACATTTAATTTGGTCTTTAGTGGCATATGTAATTGTCACTATAGCCTATAGTGGCATTTGCAAGAAATGTCACTAGATCCTATGTCGGTAAATGCTTTAGTGTGACTTTTTAATATGCTGCTAAAGGGTCTAATAAATGTCACTAAACCTTCTATATACACTATAACAAATTTGAAATAGCGACATTTAAATTAAATGTCGCTAAATATATCCCACTAAAAGCAAATTATGTTGTAGTGAAGTGACACTTGTTCAAATGCTTCTATAAAATGACAAATGACACAAATGTTTTTCAATTAATATATTGTATGAGGACTAGTATATGAACTTCTATTATGCACAAGCTAAGGTTATTGATATTAATATTTATAAAAATGTAACTACACTTGAAAGAGCAGCAGAGTAACGCATGGTGGTTCAACGGCTATAAACTCCTTCGCAACTCCGTTCCCGTTCGACCACCGCCGGACCCACAACGACCCCCACCCCCTCCTTCCTCTTCTTCCCTCTTCTTTCCTCTGTTCTTTGCAGGTACCAATTCCGGCTTTAAGAGGCTCAACGTCGGCGGACGACGGCTTCAAAATCCAGTAGAGGACTACCCACCTTCTTCCCTTTTCTTGAAGAAGAAGAGGTTGGAGTAATTTTCGCTCCTCACGAATATCGCACACCCGCCGGTAGTTGCTGCATCCCGTTTTTTCGAGGTGAACGGTTTCTTTTCTTATTCTCTCATTTGTAGTTTGTTTTAGGGTATTAGATCTGTAGCTTTTGGGTGGTATTGCTTGCTGCTGTACGACCTCCTTTGGTCTCTTCTTTAACTGTTTCTGTTTTGTGTTTCTTTATTGGTTTTGTGCTTTGTTTTTGAGTTGATGTCTATTGCTTTTTGGTTTGTTTTGGGTGGGATCTTCATCTCTTTTTGTGGGTTTGGTGTTGGATTCGCTTTATTCCTTTTTCTCTTCTTTATTTTAGTATTGTTTATGTTCTATGTTTGAGTAGTGTTTTGGTGTTGGGTGTTTTGAGTTGAAAGACCTTAGTCTTTTATTGTTTAATTTTTTGATCTTGGTATTTTTTTGTGGGTGTCATCGTTAACCTCCCTTTAGTGTGTGTACCTGTTTTTTTTGGGTTGGGTCTTGGCTTGTGTGTGTTTGTATTAGCAGTGTCCTTGTTCGTTTCCTTCTGCTCTTGTTTCACGGTAGACGAGTATAGAGCAACGGCAGACTTATGGTAACATAAGGTCAGGTCAAAGGAGGGGGGCATAGGGGGCAACGTAAGCAGGAGTTGGAGCTAAGAGTGGGGACTTGGAACATAGGCACGCTACAAGCGAAGTAGTTGGAGTTGACGACTAAACTTTCTAGGTACAGGATCCAAGTGGCATGCGTTCAGGAAACTAGGTGGAAAGGGCACAAAGCTAGCGTTATACAAGGTTATAAGTTATGGTATGCGGGTTTGGATGGGAAGCGAAGTGGAGTAGGTATTTTGGTTGCTAATGATATCCTAGAGCAAGTGGTAGAGGTTAGGAGGTGCAATGATAGGATCATGCTTGTTAGGATCGTGGTGGGAGAAGAGGTCATCTCGATCATCAGTGTGTATAGCCCGCAAGTTGGGCTAGATGAGGAAATCAGACGCGAGTTTTGGGATCAACTTGGTGATCTTCTAGATACCATCCCTGCCGACGAAAAAGTTTTTATAGGGGGAAACTTCAATGGTCATATAGGTAAGGAGGCAGTTAACTATAACGCAGTTCATGGAGGGTTTGGTTATGGTGTTAGAAATGAGAGTGAAGAGACCTTGCTTGAGTTTGCGCTAGCAAAAGAACTGGTTATAGCAAATTCGATCTTTAGAAAGAAGGAGGAGCACTTGATCACGTACAAGAGTGGTGGGCATGCAACCCAAATTGACTACTGTTTAGTACGGAAGGCAGATCGGAGCTCGTGTCTGGATTGTAAGGTGGTGTTAGGCACAGATATGCCCACCCAACATAGGTTATTAGTTTTGGTGTTTCGAATGAGGAGAAAGATCGTTGAGAGGAAGATTAGGGGCAGGCAAACAATCATGTGAGGAAGACTTAAGGGAGATATGGTTGCAACCGTGTCTGAGAAGATTAAGACGTTGGGCTATCCAAGTGTATCAGACGATGCAAACCAAATATGGACGACCATGGCGGAAACCATTCGAGGGGTAGCAGAAGAGACATTAGGGGTGTCGAGGGGGCAAACAAAGGTGTTCAAGGAGTCGTGGTGGTGGAACGAAGAAGTGCAAAAGAAAATAAAGGAAAAAAATAGGAGATTCAAGGAGCTCATGGCTTGCAAGGAAGAAGACGATAGGACACATAAGAAGTAGAGGTATAAAGAAGCAAAACGGGCAGCAAAGAAAGCAGTAACGGAGGCAAAGAAATGAGCTTTTGAAGCCGTCTATCAAAGGATGGAGACCAAAGAGGGGGAAAAGTATATTTATAAGTTGGCAAAAGCAAGGTCTAGGCAGAAGAAGGACCTAGGGACAGTGAAGTTCATTAAAGATGAAGGTGGGCGAGTTCTCCTTAGACAAGAGGACATCAGGATCAGATGGTATCAGTATTTCTTCCAATTGCTCAATGACTCTGCGGGTTTAAAGGATGGAATTCAACAAACTTCAGTCATACTGAGAGTACACGAGCATGGTTCAGTTAGCGATATTACCACGGTGGAAGTAGGGGACGCTCTCAAAAAAATAGGGAGATCAAACGCAGTTGGACCTGATAACATCCCGATTGAGGTGTGGAGGGGTTTAGGAGAGGAGGGAATTCAGTGGCTAAGTAACCTCTTTAATGTCATTTTGAGGTCTAGTAGGATGCCAGAAGAATGGAGGGTTAGCACACTTAGACGAGAGAAGGATTAGATGAGAAACGGTGATTCGAGAGAACCAATTCGGTGTCATGCCGGGTAGATCAACCACTGAGGCAATCCATCTTTTGAGGAGGTTGATGGAAAAGTTTAGGGAGCGAAGAAAGGATTTGCATCTGGTATTCATTGATCTGGAGAAGGCGTACGATAGCATACCACGAAGCATCGTTTGGGATAGCCTCGAGAATAGAGGGATTTCACGAAGATACGTTGTGATAATACAGGACATGTATGACAGAGTGACGACTAATGTACTTACACCGGTGGGTATGATAGAGTCTCAGCACTAAGTCCTTTCCTTTTCACGGTCATTATGGAAGAAATTTCTAAATCCGTCTGGGAAACTGTGCCATGGTGCATGCTTTTCGCTAATGATATAGTTTTGGTTGCAGAAACCAAGGAGGAGGCTAATAGTAAGTTGGAAGAGTGGAGGGAAGCCTTGGAGGGTAAGGGATTTCGTATAAGCCGTACGAAGACAGAATACTTGCGATGCAATTTCAGTGGGACAGAAACGATTTGGGAGCCCGAGGTGACCTTAGGGGAAGAAGTTGTTGCGTGTACAACTAAGTTCAAATACTTAGGATCTGTGATTCAGAGTAACGGGGAGATTGATGGAGACGTTACTAATCGTATACAAGTAGGTTGGCTTAAGTGGCGAGCAGCAGCCGGGGTGATTTGTGATAAGAAGTTCCCGAGGAGATTAAAAGGTCAATTTAGACCGGCGTTGTTATATGGGACAGAATGTTGGCCCGTAAGAAGTACCGGAGATGCGTATGTTGAGGTGGATGTGTGGTAATACTATGATGGACAGGATAAGAAACCAGGAGTTCAGGAAGACGTTAGGGGTTGCACCTATCTCCACAAAGATGCGGGAGAATAGGTTGAGATTGTTTGGACATGTGTAGAGAAAGACACATGACGCGCCAGTAAGAAGGATCGAATGCATTATAATGGAGGGCAAGAAAGGTTGAGGAAGAACTATAAGAACATGGGAGGAACAAATTAAGAGTGACTTGCTTGAACTCCACCTCTCCAGAGACCTGACCATGGATAGGGGCAGTTGGCAGCGCCTTATCCACATCCCAGATTACTAAACTCGTCCCTTTTACCCTCCGTTTGTCTTTGTCTTTGCCCGTCTTGGTTGCTCTCTACCTTTTGCTTACTCTTATCTTGGTATTTGTATTTTTGCCTTTGCTCTATTTGTATGTACAGAATTGAAGTCTTATATTTGCTTGATCTCTATGCTTGGCTAACATGGATGTAAGATGCAGGATTTCAGATATCTGCAGGTTCCTCTTTTGACCGCCCTCTCCTTATGGGTATGAGACGCCGTCTATCTTCCCTCCCCAGACCCTGATCATAGATATAGTCTATGAACGGGATATAGTGGGTATGATGATGATGATGATAATATTTATAAAAATGTAGTTTTTAAAAGACTAATGCAAGTATCAATTATATTTATTAAGTTTGAGTTTTTCGCTATAGCTATGTAGCTTGTGAGAAAAGAATTATATGTACAATAAAAGAATTACCTAGAATAATTCAACCGTTTGATGATTTTCCGACAATTGTTAAAGTGTATAACATATTTTGGGCAGCTCGTCTTGTATGAGACAGTCTCACCATGAGAGGGGCCAATATAATTAGCTCATTTCTTTTATTGATTACTGTAATATTATAAGTAATCATTTTAAAGTTATAACTAATCAATCTAAAACAATAAAAAGTTATTATTTTAATATTATAAATGATCACTTTAATGTTACAAGTGATAAATTTAAGACAGAATGTGTATATTCGACCAACCCAATAGAGATTGTCTCACCATGAGACCGTCTCATTTAAGAATTAGTGTATCCTAGGGCCTCAACCATCAGCTTAAAGTTTTTAATGAGTCATTGAGTTGGTTCCTTAACATGATATCAGAAGCCAACGTGATAAGAGGTCACGGGTTCGAATCTCAACCACCCCTCATTTAAATTGAAATATCATACCTATTGATTAACCACGAATAATCCTAACTTTAGGGGGTATTTGTCTAGAGTAAACTCAGGTAACTAGATGACCAGCTATATATAGTAGGTAATTACCAAAAAACAAATTTGAAAATTAATATAAAATAAGAAAAAAAAATTTAAAAATTTACAATAAATTCAGAATAATAAAAAAATCAAGAAAAATTAACATTTTTTTAATACTTTTTCGACATTTTATTTTAATTGATCTTATTTTGAAAATAAATAAAACTTGTTATAGCAATTTATCCGATTAGTGGGTTTAATTTAGGTAAATACCTCATAAAGTAGGGATTATTCATGCTTAATCAATAGATGAGGTAATTGGATTATTCTAGGTAAATTTTCCCAAAAAAAAGCATGCTATGGGGTTCAAATAAATAAACCCGTAATTTATTTAGTCAAATCTTAAACCACCCACGTTGGTCCAATAACTTCGTAAATAACTTCCCACTACGCACAATAACCGACCACTCACCCATCATAGCCATGATTTCACATTAATTTACCATCTAACCTCCATCATACTATTATATATACATGTTGCATACATCATTTAAACCCGACTAAGCTTTGATATTCCTATTGCTACTCCATAAAAATACGTCGCCTTCCTACTTAAAATCTACACTTAACCAAATATTCTTATTTGATCTGAGCTCATCCTACAATCCGTTAATCGTGTATTTATTCAATATCACAATATTCATTATAATTAGTTTCCCGATCTGACTTGAGCGTCGGAGGAGTTTTCCGGGAAACCATCCCGGGCAAGGCTAACGTTGTATTGCAGGATTTGATGTCTCATCAGCGGAAGGATTACTAGCACTTCCAACATACTTACATTTGTACCCGACTACACCTTATTTCTAGGTATTTCAAGTATCTTTTGCAATTACTCGTTTCTTTATCGAAACATAGCAAATACGTTTATTTATAGTGAAAAAACTAAATTTAGCTATTTAAAATTATTATTTAATAGAAAGTTTAGTGCAAATTCTAATATCAATCAATTGTGATCGTTTTTCTTGTCACGAAAAAGACTCCAATTTTATAAAATTGTTATGGTGTAAAATCCGTTTTGTTGATTCAAAAGATCCATAGAATAATTCAACAAAAGAATTAAACCAATTTTTTAAATTTAATTACATAGATTTATATGTATGATATAAAAATTCATATAATACAAACTATTTTTCTTAAAAGAATTGTTAAATGAAAATAAACTCAAATAATAAAAAAATAATTGAATTTAAAAGTTGATACCCACCGATTTGTAATTGTAATATAGTAAACAAGTATAATACCCATGCCATGCACCAAACGTATAATTTTATGTTTGTATAAAGTTTTTTATAATCATATTTTTCTTGTTAACAACTTAAAGTTGTTGAATTTTAGCTTCTTTCACCCATCAATTATGAGCACTGACAGTAAAGATAAAAATTTAATTCACCCGTATGGTTGAACACACTCTTTACAAATGTCTATACAACTCCCTGTTTTTGTCAAAGAAATACTAACTATTTAGATACACTATATACGTTAAATATACTTGTAGGAAAAAAAAAACAGATTCGTAACCAAAATATACCCTCTTGAAAGATAGGTCATCATCATCATCATCAACAACCTAATATCCCGCTCGAAAACAAGGTCTAGATGAGGGAATGTGACGGACAATCCATACATGTACTCTCTTGAGAGGGAATACTAAAGGAAAGCGGCAAGATTACCCCCAGAAGGTGAGAGCCCTGCATAGAGAGGAATTGATTAACACTGTTGCCTGGAGATCATTAATTACATGCATGGTAATAGCTATAACAAAGATTGAAATAGCATATAATAACCCGATGGATGAAAAAGGAAAGGGGCAGCGGTATATAAGTAAACAACTAGGCATTAGGGAACGTTTACTAGTCTAAAAAGTGAATATGGCGTCTCAAACTATTTCTATCCCAAGTCAGGTTCTCGGAGAGGTGCAGTTCACTCAAGTCGTCCTTAATCTACACAACTCGCGTTTTCTTAAGTCTTCCTCGTTCCTCTTTGCTTCTATTATAATGGTTTCTATCCTCCTAACAGGAGCCTCTATTGGTTTTCTTTGCACATGCCCAAATCATCTTAATCTATTTTCGCGCATCTTAACAGATAGAGGAGCAACCTCTAGCTTCTCTCAGATAGAGTAGCAACCTCTACATATATTATATATATATATATATATATATATATGAAACGAATGAGTAAATTAATCTCATTTTAATCACGAATTTAACGTCTAAATATTTTAATTAGTGATGGTAGTAATTAAAAAAAAATTCTACAATGATTAGAAACTTGTCAACTCGTAATGTAGTTATGAAGTGCAAATAACGTAAACTTTGGAGGTACAAACTTAAAGTTGAGCAACTACCCATAACGTTTCGGGTTAATTATAATACTTACCCGAAAATTTTATTTACCCATGTTGAGAATAAATTAAATATTTCAAACACATATACAAGTGATTTTTAAAGATGAAGTATAAGTTAGATAACTTGTTATATGTACAACAATTTTTATCCAAACTTTAAACTATCTTAGACAAATTTTTCTTACACCATAATAGACCAAAATGAGACAAAAATCACCTCCAAAGCAGCCCCAAACAGCAGCCCTATTGCTGTACCTCTACCCCTCTTTTTAGTCTTTGTACACTTACATACTCAAGCAAATTGTTCTATTCAAAACCCCCTTTGCTCTACCCAAAGCTTATGCATCATTACAAGCATGCAAGAGGCAATTATTTGAAGAAAAAACACTTCAATTTTAGATCATTTTATTCAGCCATAATCCCCAACAAATTGCTCCCAAATTCATCCAAGAAAAACACTTTAATCCTTCAAAGTTCAACTACCAAAACACCTCCTTTTCTCATCAAATCTTCTTCAAAAACCCATCTAAAACTTCTGAAATTTATGTTTATAAACTCAAATCTCCCATAAAAATAATCTTCATTTCAAGAGCTTTCCTTAGACACTAAACTTGAAGAAATCCATCAAGAATAGAGTAAGTTATGCTTATTCCTTTATTTCACTTGTTTTGTTAAAACTTGTTCAAGTAAAATTCTTTTTACATGAAATCTTTCTATAAACTAAGATTATTATAAAATGGGTATTTCATCATAATAACTAAGAAAAATAATCTCTTAAGATGGCCTAGAAATTTAGGCTAAAAGAAGGAAATTTTAAAACATTTTTCTTCCATTAACTTACAATCTCCAATTTTTGTTTCCTAGCCAAAAGCTCTCAAGTTGCGGGACTTGTTCAACAAGTGTTACTCAACACTAATCAATCTCCAAAGTAACAAAATATCGAAGAGTAAGTAAACCTAACAATTTTTAGTTAGAAATCAAAAGTCATTAAGTTACATAGAAAGATCTGAAATAATGCTATTTTGAATTCTTTAAAAAAATAATTGGAGCAAAGGAGTGGGATCTTAGTTATTGAGAAGTTGTACCAAAGGTTAAGGAGTACTTTTGGAGCTAAGGATCGAGGTATGTCACATGGGGTGATTTTTAAAGGATTTAAGAACAAGTTGGGAAAATTTGTATATGAACTTGTTTTTAAAAATAAAATTCCCAAAGTGAAGTTCTTAAATCTGGAAAAATGATATGCTATTGAAAATTTTGAGTATGGAATAATTTATTACATGTATTATTAATGTGGGCATCATGCATGTTGATTTTATGAAATGTCGTGTGTTTAAAGGCATGTTTAACAATACTTTGTGAAAGTAATTGTGATGGAAATGATTATATGGATTTGGAAAATATTTTTAATGCATTTTAAAAGAAATTTTCAGAATCTATATGTTAAGAAAATCTCTTGGATATTTTTTTGTTGAAATTTATTCGTTAAAATGATATTTTAATGGATTTTACGGTGTTAAATACTCTTAATATAAAATATGGTATTAGATAAGCTCTTGATCATCAAAATTAATTATTAAAACCATATTATAATGTCTCCAAAAAAATTTGGCCAGAATATATTTAGTTTGGAATTTTTCATTATTTTTGAGAAATCGTTAAATTGTTTATCGAGGAATTATGAAATAGTAAAATATAAAATATTTACCAAATGAAGACATATGGACTTGAAATTTTTATCACACACTCATTTGGATAGTAACTAATATTGTTAAAATTTTGGGAATATTTTGTTGACGTTTAAGGACCTTACGAATATTTACTCGGTTATTAATAATCGATAAGTTAGAAAACAGTAAAATATAAAATAAATACTAAATGACGTGTTTTAGACATACAAATTTTATGAGACACTTATATGAATAGTAGATACATTTTCAAAAATTTAAATAGATTTTCGTGACTAGAAATGAACTTAAATAAATTCTGTTCGGTTTATCGGTAAAATAACGATATTAATTATTAAAAATACTCTACACGTTTTTAATGATTAATTAAGATTTTATATTCTTTAAAATATTTTTTAAAACATCATAAAAGTTTTATATTATTTTATTCGGACTTAAATAATTTTAAACCGATTTTATTTTATCTATCGATTAAATGCCTATATAAAATAATAAAATATTATACATGAAATTTATAAGTTTAAATAGGCTAATAAAAGCATTATATGACTTTTAAAACTTTGGTATAATTTTATTAAGCTAATTATGAATTATTTACTAATTTATCAAATTAATAAAACTTGTTTAATTATCAAAAGGTGTAATATTGAGAATTAAATTTGAATAAAAATAGACCTATATAAAAAAGTTATAATTGTATTCATAACCTACTGCCTCATAGTATAAAATAAGTTTACTTAGATGGTTTATAAATTTTACGGATTTAAGATATCACTTAAATAACGGTAAATACCTAAATTGTCGAAAATAATCGTAAAATCATTATATATTGGCATAATAGATTATAATCTGATGGAACAACCTTAAATTCATTTTAATTAAGGTATTATAATGACCTGATTAATTTGGGCCTTGTTGGAGAATTAATATGTATTTTTAAAATCAATTATTGATTTTATTATCGATAAAATTGCTGAGTATTTGAGAAAATAGTGTTTTATGAAACTTTTATCATAATGAAACTTATGAACTATATTCTGGTTGTTTGGATTGAATTTCAAAAATCGTCTAAGTTATATTTACTTTACATAAGAAGGATTGTAACCAAACGTTTTAGTGGTTTCCTTGAAAAATCATATTGAATTTTAACTAGTTTTCAAAGATTCATCTTCATACATGTTAGTGATGCTCCAATATAATACAAATGTTATGTTTGATGATATGATTATGCTAATCATGTTTTACCCATGTGGGAAAGATCATAATTTGATTTTGCTGTGTTGCAAATAAAGTATGTTTTGTTATGTTGCAAATAAAAGATGTTTATTATATGGAAATAGTTAGTATTTGTAACTTTTCAAATGCTATTGAAATTACAAGATATATATCATATACAAAAATGTTTTAGCTTAAATGGCGGGTATATATGCCACAACAAATGTTGTGTGGATGATTAAACGGCTCACCAATGCTGAGCGCGTATTGTTCACAATACCATTGTGTTACACTTGCCGGACATGTCGCGGACGGTAGACCGACTACCAACCGAGTCACAGGATGACTCACAGAGTACCCATGCAAACTTATAATATGAGTTTGAAGTTGATTTGGATCCATAAAGATCTTATGATTTATGATGAAAAATGAGAATTTGAAATTATTATGAATCCATTGAATGGAGTTTGAATAATGATATGTTTTATCAAATAAAAAAAAAGGCATCTTTCAAAATAAATTTACTCAAACCAAAATGTTTTAACAACTTGTTTAACATGCACTAGTGTTATACTCAGCCTTTTGCTGATACTATACTTTGTATGTTTTCCATTGGTTTTTGTTTTTAGAGTGAACCCCCATGGCACCTCGACGAAGAAGTGATATGCGAGTGAACGATGAACTTGAGTTGGAGTTTGACTGCCTTTTGTTTAGATCTCTTTATTGTATTTGAGAGAGCATTAGTATAGTGGTTTAGACTTGGATTATTTTAAAGATGTAATTCGAACTTCAAACTTATTTCGATTTGGTTGTAATTTTCCTTTTTAGACTTGGATTATTTTAAAGATGTAATTCGAACTTCAAACTTATTTCTTATATGCTTTGGTTTTGGTTATATATATATATATATATATATATATATATATATATATATATATATATATATATATATATATATATATATATATATACACACACACACACCACCATTTAGAAAATATTCACTTATTTACAAAATTGCCACTTAAATATGTACACCATTTTAGCTTTATGTATAACTGTTTCAGTTTCACCATTTTAATTGGTTTACATGATCCAAAACCTATATATATATATATATATATATATATATATATATATATATATATATATATATATATATATATATATATATATATATATATATATATATATATATATATATGATCAAATAAGAAGGATTTTAAAATGAGAATGATGGGAAGGATATTTGTTTAATTTTGTTGGGTTACTATATATTAGGCCTGTCAAACAGATCAGGTTGGGTCGGGTTCGGGTTCGGGTCATATATAAACAGGTCAAAAAACCCTTGACTCAAATCCAAACCCAACCCATTTAGTTAATTGGGTTGAAAATCACAACCTTGACCCGACTTGTAAGATATCAGGTTGACCTGCTTTTGACCCACTTAACCTGTTTATAATTTTTTTTGTTTTCATTTGAAGGTTTTAACGTTCATTAAATCTAATGTTTTGACCTGACCCTAACCTATTTAATAAACAGATCAGGTCGGGTCGACCTATTTAATTAATTGGGTCAAAAGGCTCAACCCAAACCCACTTATTTCGGGTTAGGTTCAGGTCGGGTTAGCTTTTGCCAGCCCTACTATATATACAGAAAATGATACTATGTTATAAAGTAAGAACATTAAAATTTTTTTGTTATAGTTACTTCTCTGTGTAACACAGTTACTTTTACAATTATGTGTTTTTCGCTCAATCGTAACCATAGACTTTTTTATTCAAGTGAAATCAAAGGTGTAGAGTCGTTCTTACCCTTCTCATTTTTATTCACATTACCCCAATCAAGAATCAGTGTGTTCTTTTATTCATTAAACCTACTGTTTTATCAACTCTAGCATTTATTGGCTATGTCGATGTCATGTTTATTAAGTTAGAGGCTGTAGTTGGTAATAAATAAAGTTCTTGACTGTTTATTTGAAATTGAATAAACTTAGACTTGTAGTTTAAATGATCTTAATAGATAAACAATTTTAAGGAAAAAAGTTCCTAAATTCACTGTACACAATCTTCAAGTCACCATGCCAAACACAAGGTGATACGCGGTAACAAGACAAGAATTCTCTCCATCACTCACTCTTTTTCACTATTTCTCCCAAAGGTAAGACGAAGAAAACCAAATCCGTTAAATCCCAATGCTGAAACTGTTTGACATCTCTAAATTTCTAAGTCGACCATCTTCTTCCTTCTTATCTACGCCAAATTACTTTTCTTTCACAGCTCTACACTCTTCTCTTTTTCATCGAAGCTTTTCAAAAATGGCTTCCGCTTCTGCTGCTGCTGATGAGTTTGTCAAAGGTAACATTCATCCTAATGGTGTAGCCGTAATCACTCTTGATCGTCCTCGAGCTCTTAATGCCATGAATTTAGGTATTTTCCCCACTTTTTATGCTTCTTATTTTATCTTAATTTCGCATTGAATTTTATTGAAGTACTGTAGTTTAATTGAAATGAATTGCCTTTTTGTTTGATTCTTAGTTTTTACGGTCTTCTGTATGTTAGAATGAAATTTGTAACTGTAACGAGTAAGTAGATAGTACTTTCGATTTTGTACCAACAATCAAGTGTTTGCATACACACAATTAGGTTTGAACAATTGAAGAGTAAATGAGCAAGAAGCTAAATAGAAGATATAGACTAGAGAAATAACAAACCAATTTGGGAGGCTAATTCACTTGAAAACTATAGAATCTTGTTGAAGTGCCCATGTGTTACCCACATGTGAGTTGTTCCACATCGAAGAAAGTGAAGAGTATGCATCACTTTATAAACTCAAGGGTTAACTCCTACTATCACTAATTGGTTTTAGTAGTGAACCTTCTTTGGCTTTATGAGTGGACTACTTCTTCTCCTTCTTGTTTGGGTTGCCCAGACCCATTTTCTAAATTTTATCAAATCAACCCAAATAAGGGGAAGAAAAATGTTTTGAAGATTTTTGTGTCACTAGAGATTCCATACAAAAATCTCAGTAATTCTACTCACAATGCACAAGATTTTTAGTGTTTAGCTCTCACTCAAACCTCTTTATATTTATTAAAGTTTGTGCCAAAAAACATAAAAGAAAAAAGATGGAAAGAATAGAAAATTTCTATCTTATTGCAACAAATCAGTAGTTTACAAAGAGATGGTAGCAACTATGTATAGTTGAGTACAATCAAAGAAAAACAACAAAAGGAGTTAGTTATAACTAACATTATCTAACAAACTAAACATGTGAACAAAACATCCAAAACTAACGCACGTGGCACAACTTCTTGAAACACCAATCTTCATGAATACAACAAGTGGACACCATTAGAAATAGCACATGGATAATAGAAACCTTGCACCCTTGACAGCTTAGCACAATACAACACTACATATATATAGAGGACTAGACTGTTGGACTTCTTGCAACACACCGAAGAACCTCTGTTGATGTTGTGCACAAGCCTAATGGTTGTTTTGTGCACTAGAATAAAACCTCATATTCTAACACCTTCCTCAATCTAGAGGTTAGGTTAGGAAACACCTAGTTTGCTTTACAAGGTTTGGATTGAACTAAAGGGAGGATTTTGGTCAGTACGTCTGCCAATTGGTTTTGATTGGGGGGATATGTAAGATTCAATAAGCCCTCAACAATTTTTTCCTTGGTGAAGTGACAATCCACTTCAATGTGATTAGTACGACCATGCAGCACAAGGTTCTTAGCAATATGTATTGCTGACTGGTTGTCACAGTGGATAGTGACTGGCTTCAAATTTGAGAGACCAAGATCATTGAGTAAACGAATGAGCCATACAACTTCAGAAGCAGTATTAGTAATAGCTCTATATTCAGCTTTAGAGCTTGATCTAGACACGGTATGCTTTTTATTGATTTCTAACTAATAGGGGAATTTCTTAGCATAAGAACATAGCCAGTAATAGATCTCCTAGTATTGGGGCATACAGCCCGACCAAAATCTGTGAAGGACTGTTATACAAGCCTACTTTCCCCTTGCAAATAGATACCTTGCCCACATGTAGAAATGTAGTTCAAGGTATGTTGCAATGCTTTCTAGTGAGAGATTGTAGGACTTTGCATGAACTGACTAAGAGTGTATGGTGTAGGAAAGGTCTGGCCTAGTATGAATAAAAAAATTAAGTTTTCTAATAAGCCTTCTGTAAAGAGTAGGATCTTTAAAGAGGTCTCCCTTATTGTCTAAAAGCTTTAGATTCATAGGTTAGGGAGTGATAGCTTTGCTAAAATGCTCAATGCCACTTTCTTTAAGAAGATCTTTAGTGTATGTATGTTGAGTTAAATTCAAGCCAACAGGGTAAGTGCCCTTAATTCTTAATAGTGAAAAGGATTCCTTGCCTTCTTGACTAAAGGGAAAAAAGTACAAAAAACATCTTTGTCTATAGACTTTATTTTCAGTTTAGGAAACAAGAAATACAGTTGTTTGAATGGTACATGTCCCATCCTAAGGTGCCACAATCTAGCATCCTTGCAATCAATGTCATGTATGTTGTTATGTGAAACAACTATAGATATGCACCAATCTGGTACGAATTTCAGCACAAAATGAGAGTAACAGCAGAAAAGGGAAAGAAAAGGTACTACAATACTACAACACTGATTTCGAGTATCAGTATACTCCAAAATGTACTTCTCAACTTCTTTTGCATATCCCCAAAAGTATTACAGTACTATTCTTACATCAAAACAGAATTATTCCCTTCTAGAATTTACTACCCATACATACTCTTGGTACCCTCTTAAGTGTCTTGACATATAACCAACACTGTAATTACTTGTTTACCCCTTAAGATTCCTTGCCCTTGCGCTTCCTGTGGTAGGTGATTAGCTTATAAGGCGTAACAATACGCCCGGATTGCAGCTTAACCTTGTCCTCAAGGTTGAAAGCAGGAAAGCGAGTGTCGAGAAGTAAGGCATCTTCCCAAGTGGCCTCCAAGGCAGTTTCAGCTTCCCATTGAATCAATACTTCCAATTTGCCTGCTGCATTGTACCTCCATTGGAGAATTCTATCTGGTTGTAGCTCAAGTTCATTGGCTTCAGTGAGTTGGGAGGGAATCTCCAAGGCTGTGTGATCTCCAATTGCCCTCTTAAGTTGAGATATGTGAAAAACAGGGTGAATCCGACTATGAGAGGGAAGTTCTAACTTGTATGCTGTGGCGCCAATCCGCTCCAAAACATTATATGGCCCATAAAAGCTTGGAGCTAACTTCTCATTATGAGTGTGAGCCAGAGACTTCTGTCGGTAGGGTTGTAGCTTGAGAAAGACCATATCTCCCGGGTTTATGATCACATTTCTTTTATGTTTATCAGCATTGGATTTCATGATTTGTTGAGCACACAGTAGCTGGAACTTCAGTTCACCAAGTATGGAATCCCTTTCTTGAAATAAATCAACTGTGTGTGCCGTAAATGGGTGCTTAACCCCGATGAAGTGTGCGTATTTAGTCAACCGATCAACTACTACCAAAATCGAATCCTTACCATGGGACTTGGGCAGCCCTTCAATGAAGTCCATGGAGATGTGTTCCCAGACTAGATTGGGGATGGGTAATGGTTGTAAAAGACCAGCCGGACTGAGGCGAGAGTGCTTCTGTCTTTGGCACGTAGGGCGTTGCTTCACATAATTGTTAATCTGCTTCCTCATGCCCTCCCAAAACAAGTGCGTAGCGGTCCGAGCATAAGTTTTATGTTCCCCCGAATGCCCCCCGATAGGAGATTCATGGTATTCCTTCAATAATGTTGGAATGAAAACTGAATTCTTTGGGAGCACGAACCTATCCTTGTACCACAGCTGCCCATTGAGCAATTTAAACCCCCGGAGTACTTCTTCGCCTTTAGCCACCCGTTCCCTGAGAGAACGAAGCAGTGGGTCTTTCAAAATTTCAGTATCCAAAGCATCCCAATCCACTCGATGAGTGCTCCATAGAGCTCCTAAACCTGCCTCCCCAGAATTCCTTCGTGAAAGAGCATCAACAACTTTATTTGAAGCGCCAGGATTGTATACAATATCAAAATCAAAGCCCATGAGCTTTGTCACCCATCTCTGGTAATCCGTCCCAATTTCCCGCTGCTCCAACAAAAACTTAAGACTACTCTGATCGGTTTTCAACACAAACTTACGCCCCAAAAGATAATGCTGCCATTTAAGAACGGCAAACACTATCGCCATTAGCTCTCGCTCATAGATTGGTTTCAACTGAGCACGAGTACCCAAGGTCTTACTAAAGAAAGCCACGGGATGACGTTCCTGCATCAAGACAGCTCCAAGCCCAGTTCCCGATGCATCCATTTCCACAACAAATATTTTGGTGAAATCAGGGAGGGCCAGCACAGGAGCTTGGGTAATAGCTGCTTTAAGATTCTCAAATGCCTTAGTAGCTAGCTCATTCCACCCAAAGGCATCCTTCTTCATTTGATCAGTGAGTGGTTTGGCCACCTCTGCGTAGTTCCATATGAACTTCCTGTAGTATTCGGAAAGGCACAAGAACCCCCGTAACTCCCTGAGATTTGTAGGAACCGGCCATGACAACACAGCTTCCACTTTCGAAGGGTCCATAGCAACCCCTGCGCCTGATATTACATGCCCTAGGTACACCACTTCTGTAACGCCAATACTGCATTTCCCTTGATTCACATGGAGTTTGTGTTGCCTCAACAACCCAGTACCACAGCTAAATGGTTTTTATGCTCAGCCTCATTCTTACTATATATTAAAATGTCATCAAAAAAGCAAGCACAAACTTACGAAGATGGGGCCGGAAAATCTCGTTCGTAAGGGATTGAAATGTTGCGGGTGCATTGGTCAATCCGAACGGCATCACAAAAAATTCGTAGTGCCCTTCGTGAGTGCGGAATGTCGTTTTCTCCACATCCTTCTCCTTCATCCGGATTTGATGATACCCCGACCGCAAGTCTAGCTTCGAAAAGATACTTTCCCCATGGAGCTCATCCAGCAATTCATCAATCATAGGAATTGGATATTTATCGGGTACGGTCACCTTATTGAGGGCTCGATAATCGACACAGAAACGCCACGAGCCGTCTTTCTTCTTCACCAAAATGATGGGACTTGAAAACGGGCTTGTGGATGGGCGTATTATCTGGGCTTGTAGCATCCCTCGGACCATCTTCTCAATTGCATCCTTCTGAATCTAAGGATATCTATATGGGCGCACAATAACCGGACTCGACCCCTCCTTCAACAGTATAGCATGGTCGTGTGGTCTAGGTGGTGGTAACGAAGTGATGTCCTCAAACACATCATGATACTCATCCAGTAACTGACTCATAAACGGGGTGGTGCTCCCTGATTTGGCTTCCACTGACTTGCCTATCTCATTCAATTCAATCCAAATGCCCTGCTTCTCCTTACGCAAGGTGCGTATTAACGCCTTTAGGGAAACTTGGGAATGTCCCAAGGAAGGGTCTCCCTTCAATTCTACCATGGATGTGCCCCATTGAAACTTCATTACCTGCTCCCTCCAGTTAACAACTATCTCCCCAAGTTTTTCCAGCCACTGTAGCCCGAGTATCATATCGGTGTTGCCCAATTCGAGCATCAAAAAGTCATCAACAATCTCTATATTCTGTACCTCTACTAACAGCCCTTGGCAAACCCCAGCTCCTTTAATGCGCTCGCCATTTCCCAACATTACCCCGAATTTCTCGTTGCTATTAAAAGGCAAAGTAAGGCATTGTACCGTATGGGTCGAGACAATTGTTCGTGGCTCCGGGGTGTATAAATATTTTTTTGGTTGGGTAAAGAAAGAGGCACGTGGGGGGTATATTTTTGAGTGGAGGACACTTGTCTTCTAGGGGTGTTTTGGGTATTTTGGGTAGGGGTTACTTTTGGGTTGTTTTTTAAATCTATCATCACAGCAAGTGACATAGCATGATCCAGACTAACCGACTCAAGAAGTCTAAGCTCTCTTCTTACCTTCTCTTCCAACCCCTTAAGGTATGCTCCCATGGCAAAGTTCTCCGGAATCATTCCGAGTGGGTTCCCCTTTTCCACAAACTCCAAATTATACTCGGCCACCGATCAGTTCTGTTCCACCAACATCCACTGTTCGTGCAAGGTGCCCTCCTCCACCGGTCTAAACCGCCTCAGAACGAGCCTTTTAAGCTCCTCCCAACGTCTGATCGGCCTTCGTTGGTGTTCCCAGTGGAACTATTGCAAGGCTGCCCCTTCTAAGCTCACAATGGCTGACTCCATTTTCTCCTTCTCCCGCAAGCTATAAAATGTAAAGCACCTAGCTTGTAAAATCCATCCATCAAGGTCTTCTCCATAGAACACCGGTAAGTCAAGTTTTCGAGTTCTCCAGTTTCCTCTTCCTCCTTCGTCACCTTCTTCGTCATTCTCATAGTTTTCAGTAAATGGGTCAGGTGTGGGGAAGTTTTATGGCGGGTTGTTTTGGGGTAATGAGTTTGGTTGGGTGGGGTATAAGGGATTAATATAATCTGGATTGGTGAGTCTTTCACTCAGCCTTTGGATGGTACGGGTGAGGTTTGACATTTTAGAAGCGAAAGTACTATGATCTTGAGTTTTGGTATTGATTTGGGATTGAAGATTTTGGGTATTTAGGTTTAGGGTATTGATTTGGGAATGAAGGTTTTGGGTATTTAGGTCTAACTCTGAACGAATCCTATCCATCTCAGAGTTAATCAAGTGAGGGATGGCTCGAACCTCGCCTTCTAGCCGGTCGATCCTTTGGGTGTTATTCACCATTCTGCTCTGATACCAGTTTTGGTATGAATTTCAGCACAAAATGAGAGTAACAACAGAAAAGGGAAAGAAAAGGTACTACAATACTACAACACTGATTTCGAGTATCAGTATACTCCAAAATGTACTTCTGAACTTCTTTTGCATATCCCCAAAAGTATTACAATAGCACGTATATATAGAGTACTATTCTTACATCAAAACATAATTATTCCCTTCTAGAATTTACTACCCATACATACTCTTGGTACCCTCTTAGGTGTCTTGACATATAACCAACCCTGTAATTACTTGTTTACCGCTTAAGATTCCTTGCCCTTGCGCTTCCTGTGGTAGGTGATTAGCTTATAAGGCGTAACACAATCTTGTGCAGCTACCGCTGTAGTACACCAATCTTTATTGATTCTTGTATATGATCTTCCATCATGATTATGAAGGAATTATAAAGCATGTTGTGCTTTACAAAGAAGAAAATGCTTCTCAATCAAAGACCCTTCTGAATAAAGCACCTATTAGCATTGAAACAAACATTGTAATTGAGATCTTTGCTGACAAATATTAAATTGAAGCGGAATCCTGGGACATATAATACATTCTTCAAAACAATGTCATTATTCAATCTAATATTGCCTATAAGCTCAACTTTAAACTGTGTGCCATTAGGTATAGTCACGGATTAAGGTTTTCCTTCCATTTTCATGTATTCAACAAAAGAATTCAATGTAGAACAAATGTGGTCTGAAGCCCCACTGTCTACAATCCATTTTTTATCAATATTAACATTGAAGCAGAACTTACCTGCTGAATGTGCAGTGTTTGAAATAGATGGTTCTTTGTTGTCATTCTGCACATTTTGCTTGTTGAGAAGGCTTAGAATTTGATTGACTTGTTCATCAGTGAACTTGTGCTCACCTGTACAATTGCATTCAACATTGTTCAGAATTGAAACTACTTTATTTTCCTTCCTCCAAGTATTATTTTTGAATTTTGGAGGATAGCCATGTAGCTTCCAACATTTTTCATGCATATGACTAAAAATTTTACGATGCTCACAAAAGAAAGTATTACTGTTTCTTTCCTCCCATATACCCTTTGTTTCTATTATCATAAGTCTTTCTTTTCTCCACTCTACAAACCATGGAGTCTTGATCTTCATTGAAATAATTCTTGCTTATTTCATGGTGAACTTGTGCTTGCAATAAGATTCCATAAGCCCCTGCTGCTGTAGGAGTGGGTTTCATCATCAATATACCAGTTCTTGTTTGGTGATATTTATCGTTGAGTTTCAAAAGAAATTGTATTAATCTTTTGCTTTGTTGGCTTTTGTTAGCCTTTTGGGAAGGTTAAACTCACATCCACTGCAAGTGGATGACACAATAGGGTCAAGAGCATCAAGCTCATCCCAAATACCCTTCAATTTTGTAGAGAAATCTTCTATACTCATATCACTGCTCTGTGACACTTTTCTTAATTCCTCTTCAGTATGAAAGAGTTGTGCGGAAGATGATTGCCCATAACGATGCTTGAGTCATCCCAAGCCTTTTTTGCAGTTTTCAACCAAAGAATGCTCTTAACAATGTGTTCATCCACAATATTCATAATCCATCCTATAACTGTGTCATTAACCTGATCCCATGCCCTTCCTTGTGATGAACATGTAGTAGATCTTGTAATAGTTCCATTAACAACTCCTAACTTGTTCTTGCTTGACAATGCAATTGTGATGGCACGTTTCCATCCCTTGAATGCAACACCCTTAAAGATGTTAGTAACAAATTTAAGGCTTGTATCAGTGGGATGCAAATAGTAAAAAGATGAGGGGTTCATAGTAGGATCATTCTTTTCTGATTTACCCATGATCAATTGCCTACTAAACATGCACAAGAAAAGAAGAATCAAGAAAAAGAAGAATCAAGAAGGAAGCAAACTGGAAGGGATCAAATAGGTTGTGGCTTTAGTACCATATTAAAGTTTGAGCCAAAAAACATAAAAGAAACAAGATGAAACAACAGATGTTAATTTCTATTTATTGCGACAAATCAATAGTGTACAAAGAGAATGGTAACAACTATAAATAGCTGAGTACAATCAAGAAAAACAACAAAAAGAGTTAGTTATAACTAACTTTATCTAACAAACTAAATACATGAACAATACATCCAAAACTGAGCACGTGGCACTTCTTGAAACACCAATCTTCATGAGTTTAGCACGTGGACACCAGTAGAAATAACACATGGATAATAGAAACCTTACACCCTTGACAGCTTAGCACAATCCAACACTACATATATATAAAGGACTAGACTGCTGGACATCTTGCAGCACACTGAAGAACCTCTGTTGATGTTGTGCACAAGCCTTCTGTTGATTTTGTGCACAAGAATAAAACCTCATATTCTAAAAATAGTACTCTTTTCTAAGTTGAAATTAGGCTTTAGGTATTTATCCCTAGGCACTAAGTCGGGTTTATTTCTCACAAAATGGCAAAACATTCGTGCTCATCAAGGCCAAGGTCCACAATCTAGGCCTTATGCTCACCTGAGTATCGTATCTTCCCACCGGAGGCGACTTCTTTGTGCAGCCAATAACATGTACAGTGCTTGCCCGGACCATGAAGTTGTTCACCTAGTCAATTGAATTTGTTCTCGGAGCAGCTGCTTTCGCCAGTGTCTTGTGAGCACTAACAACATTTACGCAGCCTAACAATCAATACTAAGTGACAACTGTCAACAAGCATATTACCAAGCTCCATTGTTCACCAATGAATCCATTGCAACAATAACGCTAGAACAACATAGCTCAGATGTATTCGCTACACAACGCCAATACTCATCTTCATTCTCTAAAATACCAGACAATTTAACCCTAATTCAACTTTACATAGACTTGTAAAAATCATATTAAAAATGAGGAAAAAGTTCAAAATATGTTTTTTTTCTAAAAATATTTGGAGTATTTTGAGAAGATGAATATATCTTTAGATTATTATTAGAAGGTTAAAATAGTTTGAAATATTTTGAGTTAATGAATACTAGGGATTATTTTGAATGAACAATTCTCTCGGGATTATTTTGACAAATTTTCCTAAAAATTAGTGGACTTTTACTTGATATCAACTGTTCAATGCGTATGCTAGCTTTTGTGAAAATATTAATCCAAAACAGTGATTTTAGTGATAATTTGGTTGTTTAAGTGAGCATGCATGAGTTATTTTTCATTTGCAAAAGAATGGTGGTTGTTAAAAGCATGCATCTGTTATGACAAGGAAAATCACGTAAGTAATGGTTTCTAATTCGGTGTTGGTATAATTGTTTGCATCATTAATGCCGATTTAAAAGCATCAACGTTGATTGTATTATACCATCAATTCGTGTAGCATTTGCATCTGTTCATGGAAGGAAATATGTTGGTGGAAAGTGAGAGTTCCTTTATTTTGGAAATTTAATGGGAGGAACACACGGAAGAGCATAGGAGTGACCCTTTTTGTTTTCTCTTCAACCATTGGAAAGATTCCCAAGAAATCTCCCACGCATTTTTCCTCCATGACAGCTGACCAAACACAACATCAAACTTACGTGTTGTGTTATTAGAATGTAACCGGATATTGCAATACTTAGTTTGTGTATCATAATAATTAAGTAAGCTCTTTAATACATTCCGCAAGAGATTTAAGTGAACCAATGATTTTTATTCACATTACCCCAATTAAGAATCAGCGTGTTCTTTTATTCATTATACCTGCCTTTTTATCAACTCTAGCATTTATTTTTTTAATTTACGGTTTCTAGTAATTTTATTGTATATACTCTGTAGTTGTTGGCCTGCTGTTGGTAAATAAGAAATAGTGCTCTAGGGAGTATTATTTTAAAAATCATTATTTGAGATGCATGGTAAGCTTTGTTACTCTATTTTTGATTGAGAATTTTCTTTGTCAACCTGTGAATAAGATGAGTATTTGAAAAATATTGCGCAACATAAATTGTTTTTATTAATGGTTATGTAACATATAGAGAACCTGCAATTTTTATCCTTTAAATAACAATGAGTTGATTTTTTGCAGATATGGACACCAAATACAAAAGCTTTCTGGACCAATGGGAAGAAGACCCAAGAGTGAAATGCGTTCTAGTTGAGGGTAGTTCTGCTCGTGCATTTTGTGCCGGTAAGTTATTTAGACGCAATCCTACATCTTTAATGACTTTCGTTCCTTATTCCCTCTGTTTTGAATTGATGCTTACACACCCCATTCTTAGCATTTCATGCTAATATTATACCTTCACTTTATATTTCTTTTGGTGAAGTTCTTTGCTGGGATTTAATTACTGTAACAGAAAAGAAAGAAAGAATTACTCAACAATGGACACCAAGCTGATTTTCGAGTAATCAGTAACTCCTCAAATTTTGCTATTTCATTCAAAAGCATACCCCATACATTATTTGCATCTCATATATATACTACTGAGCTAATGCCCATAAAAACCCTCCTCATGATTACATTTTTCTCTCCTGCTATGAAAATACAAGTTCCCCTACCCATACCCAAATTCTGTTATGAAATCAGAATTAGTTATCAAAATATTCCTTTAAGCTGAGTCACTGTTTGTTGCTTGCTTCCTCTTATGCTGAGTCATCATTTGCTGCTTGCTTCTTTTTCCTCTTGTATGTGATCCATTGCTTAAATGGTATAGCAATACCCCCGTTTTGGAGCTTCACCTTGTCCTCAAGGTGGAAGGTTGGGTAGCAATGATCGATCAAAGCAGCTTCTTCCCAAGTAGCTTCAGATGGTGGCAATGAAGCCCACTGAATTAACACTTCCAAGGTACCCCCTTTGTTGTACCGCCACTTCAAAACAGCAGCTGGAGTGGCTTGCATCTCAAGGTTTGCCGTGAGTGCAATTGGGAGCTCAGTAGCATGATGTTGACCAACGATACGCTTGAGTTGTGAGACATGAAACACCGGGTGAATGCGGCTATGAGAGGGTAAAGATAGCTCATACGCAGCAGCACCCACCTTCTTGATTATCTGATAGGGACCGTAGTATCGAGGAGCTAACTTCTCATTGAACTTCTTGGCTAAAGACTTCTGCCTATAGGGCTGTAATTTCAAGAGGACTTAATCTCCAACTTCGAAAACCACTTCACGCCTATGTTTATCCTCATAATTCTTCATGATTTGCTGTGCACGAAGGAGATTAAATTTCAATTCATCTAGAATCGCATCCCGTTCACATAACATCTCTTCAATTGTTCCCACAACCGAATTAAGATCGCCCATTCTGCTCAAGTGTGGTGGATGACGCCCATAGACGGCCAAGAACGGTGTGATCTTGGTCGAGGAGTGTTGAGAGGTATTATAACTATACTCAGCCCATGACAACCATTCCATCCATGTTTTCGGCTTTCCATCAATAAAACAGCGTAAGTACGTTTCTAAGGTTTTGTTAACCACCTCAGTCTGGCCGTCTGATTGTGGGTGATATGCTGTACTTCTCTTCAATTGAGTGCCTTGAAGCTTGAACAACTCCCGCCAAAAGTGACTTAAGAACACCTTGTCTCTATCTGATACAATGGAGCTAGGAAATCCATGTAAGCGGACAATCTCTTAGATGAACAACAGAGCCACAGAATGAGCTGTAAATGGAATGCTTTAGCCCAATAAAGTGAGCGTACTTGGAGAGCCTATCCACGACCACCAAAACCGAGTCCTTCCCTTGAGACTTTGGAAGCCCTTCCACGAAGTCCATAGATATATGTTCCCAAATTTGCGTGGGAATAGGGAGTGGTTGGAGCAGTCCCGCTGGTTTCAATGCCACTGTTTTTTGCTTTTGACATACTCCACAAGCTTTGACGTAAGCCACAATATCCTTCCGCATCCCCTCCCAAAACCACACGGCTGCCACCCGACTATAAGTTTTATTTTCACCCGCATGTCCACCCACTGGAGAGTCATGGTACTCCTTTAGAAGAGTGGGAATGAAAGTCGACCCTCTTGGTAAGACATAGCGCCCCTTATAGCGTAGCTGCCCATGTTCTACTGAAAATCCCCTCAAAACTTCCTCACCCTCCAAAACACGCTGCTTCACTCCTTGTAACCAAGCATCCTGATTGACCTCCCTATCCAAGTTATCCCAATCCACTTCAAAAGAACTATATAGCAGGCTTAAGGCTGCCGGTTCTTCTTGCCTTCGAGATAAAGCATCAGCGACTCTATTAGTAGCCCCAGGGTTATAAACTATATCGAAGTGAAACCCCATGAGTTTGACGACCCATTTTTGATACTCCACGCCTACTTCCCGTTGCTCCAAAAGGAATTTCAGGCTACTTTGGTCGGTTTTGACCACAAATTTGCGCCCCAACAAATAATGTCTCCATTTGAGTACGGCGAACACTATTGCCATCAATTCTTTTTCATAAATAGGTTTAAGACTTGCGCGAGGCCCCAACATTTTGCTATAAAATGCGACCAGATGTTTATCCTGGACCAAAACAGCCCCCACTCCATTGCCAGACGCATCGGTCTCAACTTCAAACTTTTTAGTGAAATTAGGCAACACAAGCACAGTAGCCTGTGTCATAGCGACCTTCAAAGACTCGAAGGCTGCCGTAGCTGCCTCATCCCAGCAGAATGCATCTTTTCTCAACTGATTGGTCAATGCTTGAGCGATGGAGGCATAACCTTTGATAAATTTCCGGTAATAACCCGTTAGGCCTAAGAATCCCCTTAATTCCTTGAGGTTCCTAGGTATGGGCCAGTTCAGCATTGCAGTGACCTTCTCTTTATCCATCGAAACTCCTTCCCCAGTAATAATGTGCCCCAAGTAGGCTACCTCCTCTACACCCCACGCACATTTAGACTTGTTCACATACAATTGATTTTTCTCTAAGGCACTAAGAACTGTATCCACATGTGTGCGATGTTCCTCCATGGAGAGACTATAAATCAAAATATCATCAAAAAATACTAGTACAAAACGTCTTAGAAAGGGTCGGAATACCTCATTCATCAAAGCCTGAAAGGTGGCCGGTGCATTAGTTAGGCCGAAAGGCATAACTAGGAATTCATAGTGTCCCTCATGAGTGCGAAAGGCCGTCTTCTCTACATCGTTCTCTTTCATTCGGATTTGATGGTACCCGGACTTCAAATCTAACTTGGTGAACACCCTTGCTCCATGTAACTCATCCAGTAATTCGTCGATGATTGGAATTGGGTACTTGTCTGGTACGGTAGCCTTGTTTAGTGCCCGGTAGTCCACGCAAAAACGCCATGATCCGTCCTTTTTCACAAGTATCACTGGGCTAGAAAAAGGACTCGTCGATGGCCGTATGATCTGTGCGTGTAGCATCTCGCGAACCATCCTCTCGATCTCGTCTTTCTGAATTTGTGGGTACCGATATGGCCTCACATTAATGGGATTAGTACCCTCTTTCAGAACAATGGCGTGTTGCTTCTGCCTTTTGGGTGGTAAGCCATAAGGTAGCTCAAAGATCGATAAATGCCCCTGTACCACTTCCTCCAAAGCCACTGGGATACGCAGGCACTGGGCTCCTCTGCTTGAACTTGCCGTAATTCAACAAGCATTCCACGTTTCTCCTTTAAGATAATTCTACCCATTGCCTTCATTGATGTTTGGGATTTTTCCAAGGACATATCGCCCCTCAAATCAACATTCTGAGACCCCAATTGGAAACGCATTCTCTGTGTCTTCCAATTTACCAATATCTCGCCCAACTTTTCTAGCCACTGCAATCCAAGTATGACATCAACATTGCCCAATTCCAAAACCAAGAGATCCTCTAAAATTGATATCCCTTGGAAGCTCAGTCTCAGCTTCTTACATTCTCCATTCCCCCAGACGATTTCTCCGTTTCCCAGCGTGACCCCGAATTTTCCTTTCGCCGATACCGGCAGCTGAAGACGCTGAACGGTGGTGCTAGAGATAAAATTATTGGTCGCCCCGGAATCAATCAAAATGAGCACCTCATGTTCTCCCACTTTACCCTTCAACTTCATAGTTTTTGGGTTTGATAAACCCGCAACAGAATTTAAGGAAACCTCTGCTAATACATTCTGTTCAGCCTCCCCGTCAATAAACTCGCCTTCCTCCACTTCGACTCCTTCCTCCCCGACATCCGAGATTGTTAACACACTAAGCTCACCTCGGTTTTTGCACACGTGGTTATAAGACCATTTATCATCACACGTAAAACAGAGCCCTCGAGCTCTTTTCTCCATCATCTCCTGGTTTGTGAGGTTAAATTTGTTTCGGTTGTTGGTGGGGCGTGGGTTTCTGGGTTTCATATTTGGGTGGGATGAGTTTTTGATTTGTGGGTATGGGTTTTTTTGAGAAAAATGTGGGGTATTAAATAGGATTCTTTTGGATGGGGTAAAAGGGTGGGTTGGCACGTGGGGTGACACGTGTTGCCTAGCATGGGTCCCCACTTTATGTGGCTCCCTCAAATTCCTGTGTTCCTCATACATTTTCTGGTCTATTTTAATGGCTAAATCCATTGCACTCTCAATACACACCGGCCTATGAATGCGCAACTCTCTTCTCACCTCCTCCTCCAGCCCATTAAAAAACGCCGCCAAGTAAAACGACTCTGGCACCCTCTCCATGTGAGTAGCCTTCTCCACAAACTCCAAACAGTAATCGGCTACCGTCCCCGTTTGGTATATTGCTAGCCACTGTTCTTGCAAGGATCCCTGATCCGCCGGCCGGAATTGTCTCAACAACAACCCCTTCAGTTCCTCCCATCTACTGATCGGCCGCCTCTGGTGTTCCCACTGGAACCAAGTCAACGCTACTCCGGTTAAGCACAAAATCGCATTCTCCACACTTTCCTTCTCCGACATTTTAAAAACTTCGAAGTATCGTTCCGCCTGCATAATCCAAGCATCGGGGTTTCCGCCATCAAACATGGGTAAGTCGATTTTTTTGGTTTGGGTATTTTGGGTAATTTGATTTGGGTCGGGTATTGGGTTATTTTCATTTTGGGGAGTGATGTTGGGTGTGTTTTGGTTGATTGGGATGGGCGTATGTTCAAAAGGGGGTGATTGGAATTGGATGTTTGGGTTTGGCAATGTTTGGGTGAGTCTTTCTCCCAAATTTTGGAGTGCCAAGGCGACATTCTCCATTTGGGTAGAAATGGTGGAATTTTGTTGGGTTAGGGATTCGATTCGGGTATTAAGGAGCTGGTTGTTCTGGGTCGTCTCTGAACGCAATTTATCCAGTTCAGAATTAATGTGCTCGGCATGGTTTTGCAACTGAGACTCAAGCGCCTCTAGCCTTTGAGCATTGGTGGGGTTCGCAGGGTTCACCATGATCGGTGCTCTGATAACAGTTTTGCTGGGATTTAATTACTGTAACAGAAAAGAAAGAAAGAATTACTCAACAATGGACACCAAGCTGATTTTCGAGTAATCAGTAACTCCTCAAATTTTGCTATTTCATTCAAAAGCATACCCCATACATTGTTTGCATCTCATATATATACTACTGAGCTAATGCCCATAAAAACCCTCCTCATGATTACATTTCTCTCTCCTGCTATGAAAATACAAGTTCCCCTACCCATACCCAAATTTTGTTATGAAATCAGAATTAGTTATCAAAATATTCCTTTAAGCTGAGTCACTGTTTGTTGCTTGCTTCCTCTTATGCTGAGTCATCATTTGCTGCTTGCTTCTTTTTCCTCTTGTATGTGATCCATTGCTTAAATGGTATAGCATTCTTTTTCTACTCTTTCTCCATTTGTATGTGTTTCTCCCACTTCTTCCACTTTGTCCCTGTCCAAAAATCCCGTTGCTAGATTAATTGTGAGCTGCAACTTAGAATGGAGGAGTATTTAGTTCAAATGTTCTTACTAGTGGGGTTATTGCTTAGGGGTGTTTTAATGCATTTTGGCATGAAAAACAAACCAAAATTCAATACTATTGCTACCCAAAGCACACCACATTAGCTTCGGTACAATTTGATTTGAGGTTTATACTCCATTACTAATATGAATACACTAAAAAAAATTAATTTTTGTCTAAAATAATTCCATAGCGCCCTACTTCACCATGATTTTACTTATATTATATGAAAGTACAACTAGTATCATATATAAACCCTTTTATCTTGTTTTAATTATCTTGCATCATAAACATATCCTAAATGGTCTGCACTTTGGTGTAGATTTTTTTAATTTTGTTAAAAGAAACATAAATTATTAAAAATCACTGTGTACAAAGCAATATGTTTTGTGGTTCAAAACTTAAGTGCATCGTCCAAGTTAGTTTCTATATTTTTGAGCTACTGGTTGGGTTTTGAGGTTAACTATTCATGCAAATTGCAGGAATGGATATTAAAGGTGTTGTTGCTGAAATTCAAAAGGACAAAAGCACGCCTCTTGTCCAAAAGGTTTCTTTAATTTTGTGAAAGTTGTTTTGCTATGTTGGGAATCAGCATGTTCAATTTATTATTAATGATGTCTTTTATTTGCTATTTCCTGTTGTTATGCAAACACCTTAAAAATATATGACATAGAAGCATGATACTTTATTGGATAAATAAGCAAAAGTGAAGGTGGCGATGTAAAGCATATGAGTACGAATAGAAAATTATCAGATGTTGTTGTCGTCTTTTTTGTTTAATTTTTTCACATAGAACTGAAATTCTGTAGCTAATAAATAAAACTTTGAACTCGTTTATAGCTTCATTTATGTCATTAGCCTAAGATTATGTATTCACATCATGATGTATATGGCTTTTGTTGAACACGGAAACTCAAAGAATAAATGTGCGACTAATACATTTATTATTATAATAAAAGAATTTGCAAGTAAAATATCATGTATGTAGCCGTGTACACATTATCAAACTTTGTCATAGGTATGGTTGTTTACATGTCCTGATGGATGGCAAAGGGCGGTGGCGAAACTTGACCAAATATTTGAGGGGGGCAAGATTTAAGAATAATAAAGGATCTGAATAACCAAAGCAAAATTAAGGTCTACTCAAATCCTTTATTTTAAAAGGTCCTCTTACTACACTAAAGAAATTAATTGAAATAATCAAAATTGTGCTATTTACTTTTCCAAACCTTTAGTTATATCCATATATTTTATCGGTTCACAATATTTAACGTAACTCCCGTTAAACAAATCTAATTAATTTTTTATATACTACTTCATTCCATTTTGATTGTCTACTTTGACCAAAAAACTTTCACATAAAGTTTTCGTGGTAAACAATTAAAAAGGAACACAAAGAATACTAATTAAAATTATTTTTTATCATAAAAAATAAATGTAGAGTGAGTTATTAATAATCTTCTCATGAATACATAAATGTTTGATGCCCAAAAAAAAAATCGATAAGAATATATATAAATAAATATATACTATTTAAATTAATAAATTTGTTCTCGAGTTTGTATTAATCCAAAAATATACTACCTACATTTAAGTTTTAATTTTATTTTATGTTTAATTTATAAGTAAAAATATTATCAAGTAGATTTCATATAATTCATTTCAATGAATATATTATAAATATATTTTTATTATAATTTTATTATACATTTTAAGATATATTAAGAATTGAATTAATGATAATATGAAAATTCATTAAAAATGAAACATAATAGTATGTTTTGAAATTATTTGGTTGTGTAGAGCCCAAAAGATATTAGAAGTAAAATATTATTCAATAATTAAAAAAAATTAAAATGCATTAGAATTGGAATTGGATGCGTTGGAGTTCGATCCCAAGACCATGTAAATAAAATACCACCTTCTACCCAAGTGAGCTAAAGAGAAACATTGCATTTATACCTAACGTAAAATAGTATTAATCCAAATTCTCAAGGGGGCGGAGCCCCTTCCCGCCCCTATTGAAGTTCCGCCCAAAGGGTGTATTTTATGTTGCTTGTTGGTGAATTATTTAAATGTTTAAAAGAATGAAGTCTAAATGTAGTCTCTCGGCAATGGCTTAATCACTTAATTGGTTATGTGTGATATTTATGCATTTAAAAAACTAATCGCCCTCGCCATATACCTCAAAGAAAGCCAGTTCTGCGCCTTATTTATTGGATAACAGTGTAAATTGTGTGCGTTATTATGTTTCAAAACTTGGAAAGTAATCGTTTCAAAAATTTCAAAGTCCTAACTCCTAATGTCTACAATTTGAACCTTGCTAAATTGTCCTCATGCCAGGAGCAATCTTGTAAACAGAAGGAATTGGAAATACATAAGGCCTATAAATATAGTTTATGTATTTATTGGAGTTAAGACTTTTCATTAGCACTAAAAATGAAAACCATACTAAAATTAGCTTTATGGATATTTAACTAATTGCTAATGAAAAAATAGTGACAGTCGTCTGCAAGGCTCATTCTCTTCAAAAGAGTTTATCAAAACTCTACGATATTTCCAATGGCCTTCTCCCTTTTGTCCTATACATATTTATAGGCTTTTACAATATTATTGTTGGCATGATAAAAATTCAATTACGAGTTTTGTACCAAAGTTTTCTTCAAGACAATATTTGTTGTCCTTCTAGAAGATATTCCTTGCAACATTTTTTTTGGAAAATTTCCTATTTGTTTGTTCGTGCCTTTCTTTGATACTACTATGTTCGTGCTCCTTTGAATTAACTAAAAGTTTGTGTTTTGTTGTTATTGTTTCTTCTGCTTTCGATTAGTATGTACTGTAATTTATTGATGACCGAAAATGTTCTTACTTTGCCATTATAGTCAGCAAACAAAATATTGATGAAGTTGGTAGTACAAAATTCCTTGTTAGGAACCTTTTCAATTGATGAGTTTTGGTATAACCATATAGTGTTCACTTTGGTGTGCAAGCCTTTGCATATTAAGCTTACATGGACATAATTAATGTTTTAAGAAGCGATTAAAATTCTATGTTTGTGTAAGGCTAATGCATTGGGATAATAAATGGAATGTGTGTGAGGCTTGTCTTTTTGATGATCCAAGTAGAATGATATTACCTATGCACCTATATGCTTTCAAATCCCTACCCTCCTTGTGTGTACCACAAATAATGTCAAGGCTTTAATCTCGGGCCGACTGCATGAACCATGGAGTTTATATCTTGTGGCCATTCAAAAAGTCCTCCATTTGTTCTGGTCTACTATGGACATGTCAATTTATGATCCAAGCCTAAAATAGGTCTTATCCAATAATCAACTGAACCCATTTTTCTGAATTATGGTAATTTGTTGAGTTTTAAATTTAGTATTTTCAAGTTTAAACCTACTATTCCATCATTTTTTATGATTGGGATTAATATTTATAAAGCTCTTTTGACCCATTATTATAATGATTTACATGTTTGATTTACTTGTTATCTTTTGGATGGTTTATATCTACAAGATATAATTGTAATATTTCCTTAATCTGTTTGGTCAAATCGAAACGTCTTGTCTAATGTGTATGTCTTGTGATTCTTGTTTTTTGACATAATTGATACTTGTTTTACAGGTATTCAGTGCAGAGTATACTTTGATATGCAAGATTTCTGAGTACAAAAAGCCTTACATCAGCTTTATGGATGGTATAACAATGGGTTTTGGTATTGGCTTATCTGGCCATGGGCGTTACCGTATTGTTACAGAGGTACTGTTGTAATATATTGCTTTTATATATTTCTGAAAATTTTGCAAATTTTATTTTCTTATACCCTTGTGTAATGTTTTCAGAGAACTCTTCTAGCTATGCCCGAAAATGGTATTGGTTTGTTCCCTGACGTTGGGTTTTCATACATAGCTGCAAACAGTCCTGGTGAAGGATCTGTAGGTAAGTTTTTTTACTGATTCACTTACACATTTCTTTTTCCTGTAATACAGCTTCATTTCAAGGATGTACTAGAATTTGTACAGCTGACATTAACCACCAAGACCAATTTTTTATTTGTTATTAAATTTTACACCTCTCATATGTTTTCAACTGCCTCTTCTTTATAGCTGGCGTTATAGTATCTTATCTACCAAAGTCTTCTTGGGTCCTTGATAATTGATAACATTTGAGTGAAACCTAGATATTCTTGCTTTCTGAGGGGATACCATGGGTAGAAATTAGTTTTCAATTGTTGGTTTTCTAGCATTGATGTTTTGGAAAATGTGAAGATAAGATAATTGAAGAGGAAATTCATGTTCACTTTTATCCTCTTGTTAGTGGAAAGGATTGGAGAATGCTGTATTTCTTTTCCTTCCTATTTGCAAGGGAAAAGCAAGGCATAAAGTGGATTGTTTTGCTAATAGTACTTTTTTCGATAAGATTGGAACTCTTAGCAGGTTAAGTAGTATCTTTCATGATAATACTTGTTTTGCTAAATGTTAAAGCTTTAAAGATTTCGATTTATATCCCTGAGCTACAAATCCAGAAGCCGAAGCCCAGAATAGACTTTCAAGAAAGAAAACAAGATAGAGATTGAAATGTGATGCTCACTGACTTGTGATCTGAGCCTTGGAAAAAAATGACTAGTTTCATACCTAAAGTATATGCTGATGTTGCTTTAGATTGTGATGCTCACTGATTTGCATTAGAGATAGGCTTATTTTTTCTTATTACTGTAGAATTGCCTATTTTTCCTCACATGTGACTATGTGAGTTGTCTTATATTGGAGAAAGAGGAGAGAGTATATCATTTTATAAACTTGAGGAATAACTCCTATGTAACAGAATACCACTGTTCTGAATTTTCAGTCAAGATTACACAAAGAATGGAAATTAGTGATCAAACAAACAAATGTATGGTAGTATTCGAGCCACTACCAAGCTCCCTCCAAGAATTACTTTATTTATTTATTTGATAACCAATAATATGTACAAAGAGAGTCTTATATAGAAATCAAAACATTAAGACTCTTAAGGACACCTCATCAAAATAAAAGACACCTCATCAGAATATACTAAAACCTCCTAAACCTTGACAGTTGTCCCCAATTATTTAATTGTTGTCCCCTTCATTTTATTTCTCCTTTGATATGTTTTCAAGACCGGTTTAGCCGGTTGCCCACTCGTTACAATATCCCCCGCTAAAACCTTCACCTTGTCCTTAAGAGCAAGGGGATAAGTAGCAAAAAACATCGCACTATCTTCCCAAGTTGTATCAGCCCGGTCTTGACCTTCCCAAGAAACCAATATCTCTTTGTTCCCCAAAGTAGTCGCACGGACATCCAGACCACGAAAACCGTCTACCCATTAAGTAGTGCTTTCATTTCAAGACCGCGAAAACTATAGCCATAAGCTCTTTTTCGTAAATCGATTTCCCCCTTGCTCTTACTCCAAACATCTTGCTAAAGAACGCAATTGGATGCTTTTCTTGAAGAAGTACGGCCCCTAGCCCATAGTGACAAGTATCGGTTTCTACAACAAATAAGACTTGGAAATTTGGCATAGCCAACGCCGGTACTTGCGTCATTGCTAATTTTAAATTGGTGAAAGCAGTTTCAGCCTCCGGATCCCACGAAAAAGCATCTTTTTGTAGTAATTTAGTTAGTCCTTGCGCCACACGAGCATATACCCCGTGCAAATGTGCAATTCATCCAACAACTCGTCTATCATGGGTATAGGATATTTATCCTGTACCGTTGCCTTATTTAGAGCCCTGTAATCTACACAAAACCGCCAAGATCCGTCTTTTTTCTTTACCAAAATTACCGGGCTCGAGAACGGGCTAATGGAAAGTTGAATCAAGCCGGCCTTCAACATATCATGCACCAACCTCTCAATCTCGTTCATTTGGCTATGAGGATAACGATATGGTCGTACATTTATCGGATCCGTTCCTTCCTTCAAAGTAATCGCATGGTCGTGACTCCTAGTCGGTGGTAATGTAGTAAGCAGCTGAAATATGTCTTTATACTCATCAAATAAACTCTTCAACCCATCAGGAATTGGGGTATCCTTCAAGCAATGCTCAATTCCGTTGTGCTACTAAAATGCCCCCACCTTCCTTCTTGATTTCTTTCATCATCGCCTTTAACGATATCTTGGATCATCTTGGATCGCTTGAGTGAAGGATCTCCCACCAACATAACGGAACTTCCTTCTCACCGAAAATGCATAGTTTGTGTCTTCCAATTTGTTGTGACCTGCCCCAAAGTTTCAAGCCATTTTATCCTAAGAATCACATCCAAGTTCCCTAATTCCAAACACAAGAAATCTTGCACAATTCTCAAACCTTGCAAATGCATCGCTACTCTTTGACAAAGCCCTTTTCCCAAGATTTCATCCCCATTTCCCAAGACCACTCTGAACTTCTCACATTCTTCACATGTAATACCCAATTTTTGAACAACTTTAGTAGAAATAAAATTGTTTGTGGCTCCGAGATCTACCATCACAATCAACTCCTCCTTCTCTACTCTACCCAACATTTTCATGGTTTTAGGAATTGTAATTCCTACTACCGAATTTAAGGAAATCATGCTCTCCTCCTCCACCATCAATGGTTCCTCCTCAAACAAATTTTCCTCCTCATCTTCCCATCCCCATCGTAGGTAATTAAAATACTAAGCTCTTTCTTACTACATTTTTGATTTACGGACCACTTGTCGTCGCAACGGTAACATAACCCTTTTGCCTTCCGTTCCCTAAACTCCCTATTCGTTAATCTCCTCAACTGGTCATCTTGTGACGCTCCTCCTGTATTTCGACCGTACAGCTGTCCCCCTGACTCCCTTCCTCTAAACTGTGATGTATTACTGTATCTAGAGTTATTTTGGTGGCTGTTTTGGTAATTTCTCAAGGGCTGATTTTTTGCATATGATGGGTAAGTGTTTGGGTTACTGGATTGTGGTTTGGTGTACTATTGGCGTGGGAAATTTGATGGATGGTACTGATTATTTCTGGTTGATTCTCCTCTCCTTCCCAACCAAGAAGTTGTTTGTGCCATGATCTTGGCCCCAATCTTCTCCGCCCAAGACATAGCTTGTCCTAAATTAACTGGCCCAAGAACTTTTAACTCGGTTTTAATTTCTTCTGTTTAACCCCTCACGAGGGCCCCAATTATTACACTCTCTTCCTTTCTCCCCAAATGAGTCAATCTTGAGACAAATATGCTCCGATACTTCGTCACTGTCCCGGTTTGCTCCACCGACAACCACTGCTCACACATTTCCTCTTCATCCCATGGCCGAAAACGGCTCAAAATTTTTTGTTTGAGATCCTGCCAGCTTCTCACCGTCGAATTCTGCTCCTCCCAATCGAACCAAATTTCTGCCTCGCCCTCAAAACTAACTGCGGCTGCCTCCAATTTCTCCCGTTCACTTAACTGATAAAAAGAGAAGTATTTTTCAGCCTTCCTAATCCAAGAATCGGGGTTTTCCCCCCAAAACATGGGTATTTCAAGTTTTCTCTTCCGCCAATTAGGATTTCCACCGCCATGACATTCGCCCTCCGTCGATGTCTCTAATTCACTCTTCCTCCTTCGATCCTCTTCTTCCTCGAATTCGCCTTGCAAGGATTCCACTACAAGAGTCGCCCCCTTCTTTCGAACAACCCCCTCTCTTTCCCTGCGTTTTGCCATACTCGTCCTCTCCTCCATTAGTATCATCAAGATCTGATCGGTTTTATCCAGCCGTCGGGAAAACCTATCTTCCAATCCGTTTACCGCCTCCGTCAGCCGGGTTAACCTTTGCTCCAAAGATTCTCCACTTTCTTGAGTCATTGCCTCCCTTAGATCAAACTTGCTCTGATACCTTTGTAACAGAATGCCACTGTTACTTCTGAATTTTCAGTCAAGATTACACAAAGAATGGTAATTAGTGATTAAACAAACAAATGTATGGTAGTATTCGAGCCACTACCAATCTCCCTCCAAGAATTACTTTATTTATTTGATAACCAATAATATGTACAAAGAGTCTTATATAGAAATCAAAACATTAAGACTCTTAAGGACACCTCATCAAAATAAAAGAGACCTCATCAAAATATACTAAAACCTCCTAAACCTTGACAGCTGTCCCCAATTATTTAATTGCTGCCCCCTTCATTTTATTTGTCCTTTTATATGTTTTCAAGACCGGTTTAGCCGGTTGCCCACTCGTTACATCCTACTACTAGCAATTGTTTAGTAGTGAAACTCTTGCTTGAAAGTGGATTACATCCATATCTTGATTCTAACTACTAAGAGACTTCTGAGTTATATTCTTTTGGTAAATGGCGTGAGTGATTGTCAAAAGATTTTCGTTTGAGAAAAGAGTGGGGAGTGGGGAAAGGTTTTCGGAAGATTATTAATATTTTTTTTTTCTTGGCATGCATGCTAATATGTTATACAATGATTGAACTTTTTGATCGATTGTTTGACTCTAGTATAACATAAACAACCCACTTCCATTGGTTGCTTCTTGGAAGAGCAAACTTGGTTAGACAGCTACACTGTCAAGACCAATTACTTGGAGTTGGAGTAGGTAGTATCGACTTTTGTTCGAAAATTATGCTTTGCTTTATGGGATTAGCAAACATTACATGCGAAATCCATCCCACCATCAGGTTCGCGGAGCTACTCAATGTAGGCTACTGAAAAGGTTCTAAAAAATCTCTGCTTGTAGATAGATTTGCTGGCTAACCTCAATGATTTTTTTCCTGGCTGTTCACCCCCATGGTCATTGGAATGGGATCAACTATCCTGCTCTTCTATATATGTGTCACACACTTCTCATATCAGTAGATAATGTTTTTATGCATGTGTTAGATCAGGTAGAAACATTGATTGTTACTCAAAAGTAAACCAGAAATTATATCTCAATTTATCATCTCCATCCTATGCTTGGATGACTTAATTTTCTTTTTCTTCCTGTAGGCTCTTATCTTGCTATGACTGGTAAAAGAATTTCTAATCCAGCTGATGCTCTATATGTTGGTCTCGGGACGCATTATGTGCCATCTGGAAACCTTGGTTCATTAAAGGATTCTTTATTGACATCGACATTGTATGCACTGTGTCCCTTTCAATGATTTCATCTAATTTGGATGTTGTATTTTCCCGGTAAATCATAAGAACTGGACTAAAGCTATTGCACTGGTGTCCCTGTCCTTTCTCTTTAAATGCTGCATTATCATGTCTAAATGTATGGCTATAGTTGATGTTTGGACGACTTGAAACGATTGTGCAAAATTGAATCTTCAAGGCATTATTGTTGAGCCTCTGAAAAAGCTAACTTGTGATCTTACAATGTTGCTTACTTCTTAGTTACTAGGGGATGTACATTCAACATGTCAAAATAGGATGTTCTAGGTCTATGTAACCTTTTTTTCTACTTTTTGACTAATGTTATGTTATTTATTTGGATAGTTCGGAGGATCCTCACAAGGATGTTGCTGCAGTAGTGTCGAAATACAGTTCTCAACCAGAATCTGAGCCACAGCTGAAGTTACTTTTGGCTCATATTGCTTCTACCTTCGGAGCAAACAAATCGGTCAGTGAGATATATACAGAATTGAGAAAGCATCAGCAGAGTTCTGATGACATAGGTATCCTTCTATTATGATTTCTATTGACAGGCCGCATGCTCTGTTTCTTGATTATTCATGGTTTCTTTTAGTGGCTGGATGGGCCAAGGAGGCCCTGGAAGGACTTGGAAAAGAAGCACCATTCTCACTTTGCTTAACACAAAAGTACTTCTCAAAAGTGGCAGCAGGTTTAAGAAGTAATGATGTTGAACTCTCAAATGTGAGTCAGAAAGTTATCATTTTTCAACCTCTGCTGAATTTGACATGCACATTCTGTATAATTCTGTTCTTATTTTTTTTTTCTGGCGTTTTTGGCATTTAGTTGAGTGGAGTGATGAAACTGGAGTACAGAATTGCTTTAAGATCTTCACTAAGAGAAGACTTTGCTGAAGGTGTCCGTGCTGTCTTGGTCGACAAGGATCAGGTCTGTTTTTTCTATGTTATATATTTTATCTTTATTGAACAGAGCAGAAACCAGAACAATAACGATCTGTTTGGTTAGTGCTACTAAATAGTGGTAATGGGAATGATTTATAGAGTAAAATTTCATTAAAAGTTTCATATCATTCCTATGGCAATGAATCTTTGATCACAAAAGAAGTTTTTTTGTGTACAAATTTTCATTACCACCTAATACCAACTCTCCCAATGGTAATGCATTGGAATGAATTTTATGAAGAAAATGAGGTGATTAGATTTGGAGAAATATGACCATCAAGGTAATCAAGAGATTTTTCAACTAAAATTTCACTAATTTTCCATTCCCATTACCACCGTTTATTATCATCTTAGTTGGTAACTGTAACTTTAAGTCTTAAACCAGAAAATCTTACATCTTGATCTAATTTTCTTGTAAAATTATTGATGTAGTGTACAATTTAGATTTTCTTGTAAACTTATTGATGGAGAATATACAAATGTGGTGTACGATTCTTAAGCTACAACATGTGCATCTAGATGGAATCGAGAAGGGAATCATGCAAACTTTTGTTGTTTGAATTTTTTTTTTCATGGATGATTAATTGGTTGCTTGCAGAATCCAAAATGGAAGCCATCTAGTGTGGAGGAAGTTGAATTGCAGGAAGTGGAGACCCTTTTCGAGCCATTGGAGCCTAGCATTGAAGAATTGAAGGTTTAAATAGGGAAGTTATCTTCAGCCATTAGGGCTAATAATCATGTGATTTCAAACTAATGATGTAATATTACTTAGATTTCCAACTCAACTTCACTTTGTAATTGTACCCCAATAATTAGTTCTGGAGAATGCCACCCGAACACCACTATTCAACACTTATGAACACGGTGGATACATAAAAGAACCATTTGAAAACGCGGATAAAATACAAAAATTTACAAATTTAAATCTCTGCACTCGATGTTTCTTATCATCAATGTAGTTCTCAGTTGCGGGTTAGAAGTTTTTCGGGTAGCAGAAGAGGATGATGTTGCTCGCGGTGAATAGATAGAAACGATGTGTTTGTTCTTTTTCATTTTTATGTTTGTTTATTTGTCTTATCTCACCTCCTATTCTCTTTGGTCGACACAACTACTTAGAAGTGCCATGTCTCTGTGAATGATCATGAAGTCTGGAAATGAAGTCAACATGCTGGCTGTTGTGCTAAAACAAAAAACTCACGGCCTGTTTGGTTAGTGATACTAAATGGTGGTAATATGTATGATTTATAATGTAAAATTTTATCAAAAGTTTCATATCATTTTCATGGTAATGAAACTTTGATCACAAAAAAGAAATTTCACAAATTTTCATTAACACCTAATATCACATCTCCCAATGGTAATGCATTGTAATGAATTCATTAAGAAAATGAGATGATTGATTTTGGACAAGCATGGTCATCAAGGTAACTAAGAGATTTTTCAACTAAAATTACACTTGTTTATCATTTTTATTATCACCGTTTATTTTCACTTACTAAACTCAAATTTTCATTGCTTAGATCATTGAGGTCCATTTCTTAACACAAAGTTGTAACACTTTTAGATCGATTTCTTAACTTATTCAATTTACCTTTCATTGCTTATATCATTGAGGTCCAACTCAAATTCTCATTTCTTTTTATGGTTTATGCTCTATATGTAATCAATGTCACTGTTCAAAACTGTCCTCACTGCAAAACTTCAATTCTCAAGAATACTCATAACTTTGACGAATACAATTTATTATATTTTTATTTTAACTCACCTTTTTTAATTGCAAATTGGCTAAGCGATGGGAAAAATATTTTAGTATGAACAAGTTTAAATCCATAAACCAATAAGGCAAATTATACAGAGTTTGATATTTTTATTTAATCATATACAAAGCTTTTTAATCACTTCATCTTTTAAGGTTCGCTATTTTAGTATGTCACTTTATTTGTTATTCGTCTAAAATTTTTTTTTATCTATATGACAAATTAATACTATAATTAACTTTCTTATTCTTTTTAATGCATTAATTTTGTTAATATTAATAATCTCTAAATATTTTTCACTAAATTCATGTCAACATTTTTATAGTTCCTCATAGTCAATATTTTTCACAACTTTATTTAAATATTTTATCGAATAATTAGAGTTTTTATTTTTTATTCATTAAATTTTTTATTCAATAAATTAATGTATCCACCATCCAAAAATTTATCTTTCTTGTAATTTCTGACAAAATTATTACAAATTTAAAGAAAAGAGAAAGGATATTCACAAAATTCAGAAAAATATATCAGCAATAAATATATAAACCATAACAAAGGTATCTTCAAAAAAAAAAAAAAAAAAACCATAACACAGAAAAGAACCAACTCAGAAAGAATAATCTTGAAATTCAATAAAAAAGAAAAAAAAATTCCAAGATTAATGTTGAAAACTTGGTTGCAAATGGATTTTTGAAAGAAATTCAAAGAAAAAAGTTGGGATTTTCCAGTTTTATCTGGTATAAACTCATACTCCTAATTCATAAAGACAAGGTTTACTCAAAAAAGAATTATATTTCTTAAACAAAATTAATGTTTCTACAAAGTAAACTCAAAAAGAAATTTATGGGCATAAAAGGGAGGCTCAGATCTACATGTCATCAACACAATTTGGTGGGTGAAACTCAAATTAGGGTTTAGTCTACCATGGCGGCAAAGCTTACTCATGCAACCGACAAGAACCCTTATTTAAAGCTGCCAAGCCAAATGGTAAACAGTAAACACCAACCTCAAGAAATCCCCCAAAAACCAAATTGAAATTGACTAATTTGTATGATTAGATCTCATCATAGCCTCTATTAGATGATTAGGAATAGGAGTAGTAATATACAGACAGCAGCAGAATCCATTAATTAGGATCTTATTATACTGGTTATGATGATGAATGATGATGATGATTATGAAACACAAATTCTTAAGAGAGACGGTCCCGAGCTGATCTTTCTTTTTCTTCATTAGAGAGCCGTTTCAATTACAAGAGAAATCACCGGCTAAGATGACCGCCGGAAGGCGTCATCGAAGGAGAGTGGCAAACGGCCCTCAAAAACTCCCAAAGATTCTCCCAGCCTCATTCTTAAACTAATGAGATTTTATGTAAACTACTAGTATCGCTTTGCCTATTTATATTGCTGAAAGGTAGTTTTTTTTTTTTTTTTTTCTTTTCTTTTTTTGATCAAGATTAGAGGTGTTCAATGGGGCGGGTCGACCCAACGGGTCAAGGGTTGGATCTAGAGGTGTTCATTCGGGTGATCGGGTCGGTTTCGGACGAGTGGCTTTCGGTTCGGTTGTATTCCGGATCGGCTATTTTTCGATTGCGTGTTACGACGGGTCGCACTTGGGTCGGGTCGGTTAGTCGCGGTTCGGTTGAAGATCGGTTATTCGAGCTATCGGGTTAGCATCGGTTCGGTGTCTATTGAAGTTCGTGTCGAGCTTTAATCGGTGTCGGGTTGTCATTGGTTAATAATTGGTTCGGTTTTGTCGAATACAGTTCGGGTTCGGGTTTTAATTACTATCGGCTACGTACTACTAATTACTATCGATCGAGTCAATATTAAATTAAGTTGTTAGTCATTTTTTAATTGATGACAAGATTTCCTTTGCTTAAAGTAAAAATAGTTAAAATGTAAATCAACTAGTGATCATTATTACTTTGTTACTTTTACTTGTTTAACCGGAAATTAGAATTATAAAGTTCTATCAATTTTCATCTAATACGGTTAATCGGTTATATACATTGACCATTGATTATTAACTCTAAATATATGAAACCATGTATTTATAAAATTTAATTTATTAAAATATCTATCACTTTATTAGATTAAATAATAAGATGATTGAATATGAGTTTATCATACTTCTATGTCAAAAATTGGTTCAGGTTTAAAGCAATTCGATCTAAAATTTATTCGGGTTTAGTCGGTTTTTGCCGGATCGAGTTCGGTTTCGAGCATGATTCGGGCCGGATATGACTCGGGTCGGTCATTTTTGGTTCGGGTAATCTCGGTTAACGGTTATGTGTCGGTTACAAAATTTGGTTACAGCTCGGGTTCAGCTTTCTCATTTTCGGTTGTCGATCGGTTCGGGTACAACTTCGATTCGGGCATTGTCGATTCGATAAACCTTAAAAAGAAACACATTTTCGGGTCGGTTTACTTTCGGTTTCAGGTCGAATTTTCGGGTCGGGTCACTTTTGAATAGCTCTAGTTAGGTCATATTTTAACGGGTCATTAATGGGTCTTGGTGTAAAGGGTCGGGTCGGGCCGGGTTGGATAATTATAAGTATTAATTGCGGAAAAAAAATTACCACTTTTTTTTTTACATTTTTAAATGATATTATTATATAGATAAGTGGGTCGATCCATCGGGCCATAAAGTATAATAAAATAAATTATTTTATGAACTTTTCAAAAAAGGGTCAAATTGGGTCGGATTTAAATGGGCTTGACCCGCCCCGACCCGTTTAACATTTGACATGACCCGCCCCACCCCGGCCCATTTAAATTTTGACTCGCCCCAGCCCATTTAATTTTTGACCCGCCCCGGCCCGTTGAACACCTCTAATCAAGATGAGGCTAAAAATTATTAAGAAAAATCAGCAAAAAGAATGTTTGAGATCCATGAAGGACCACCATCTAGCCAAACCATAAAACAAATGCTAGCGGAAGCCCACCTAGCTAAACGATGAGCTACATAAGAGTATTACCATAATATGTTTCCATACATGTATAATCCCTTTCTTGCTAAGATTGGCCCGATGAGGAAGAATGTCTCATGCTACTCTCCATAAGAAAAAAATTTCATTATAAGGGATCTGGAGTTTCCACAAATTCTACCGAAGAGAGTCCCTACTCCCTACCATTCGAGCTAAAGGTTTCTTCGTTAGCTCGAAGGGCTAGATTATACACATCACAAACTCTAAACATACCATCTTCACTAGCAGCCCAAATGTGTTCATCATTGCCTCCCGAAGAACTTATAGGAATCTGCACAATTCGTTCAACATCAATAGGAAGCAAAATGTCTTTCATCACATCAACACGCCACAAAAGATTGTCTTTATTCAGGAAAGCATCAAACGTGGCATTTTCATCCGAGACTCGTATAGGGGAAATGATTTTTCCAGAGCCTTTATTCCCTAACCAAGCATCTTTCCAACGTCTCACAGATTTGCCATCTCTAATTCTCCATCGAACCCCCATTTCAAGCAGCGAGCGAGATCCTCAAATACTTCTCCATGCATAGCTCGGGTTGGTGCCTACCTTGGTGTCCCATATAGATGTTGAAGGGAAGTAATGAGCTTTCAAAGACCTGGCAAGTAAGGTGTCCGGGTGACTGTGAATTCTCCACAACAGTTTTGCCAAAAAAGAGTTGTTGAATAGGCAAGGATCACGAAAACCAAGGCGACCATCGCATTTAGAAAGATATAGCTTCTTACATGCTTTCCAAGGGATCTCTCTCTCTTAATTTGAGATACCCCACCAAAAGTTTCTGACGATACTCTCAACGTCACCGCAGAAAGAAGTGGGCAACTTGAAACAACTCATTGCATAAGTTAGAATCGATATTCGATTAAGCCACTACCTTAATAAGAACCTCTTTTCCTGCTTTCGAAAGAAGCTTCTCCTTCCACCCCTGTAGCTTCTTCCAAATAGGTCTATGATTCATGTGAAAGATATTTTTTTGACCTTTAAACAAAGTGGGGAGCCCCAAGTATTTGTCATGTCTGAGGACATCTTTGAAACCAAGAGCATCACTGACCCTTCTTCTGGTGTCATGTTGAAGACAATGACTAAAAGAGACTTTCATCTGTCCATCAAGACTAACGGTTTGGCCAGACAAAGCTTCATATATACCTCTTTAAAATATCCACAATAACCTGAGCTTCATTACATTAACGTGAGAAAAAACAATAATATCATCTGCAAAAAAGAGATGGGATATAACCAGAGCATTGCGAGAGATAGAAACACCCTGAATCATATTGTTGTTGTGGGATTTTTTTTTATCAAAGCTCCTAAGCCCTCAGCACATAGAAGAAAGATATCTGGAGATAGAGGATCTCCTTGTCTTAAACCACGATCAGGAGTAGTAATCTCAGTAGTCTCGCCATTAACTAGAAAAGAATATTTCATAGTGGTAACACATTTCATAACACACTCAATTTAGATAGCCGGAAAACCCATTTTGATTATCACACAAGCAATGTAATAATCCCATTCCATGCTTTCGTAAGCCTTACTCATATCAAGTTTCAAAGCCATAATGGAACTTTTTTTTAAGCTAAATTCCAAAATATTTGGAAATATAGGAGCTCCCCCAAACTATTTGGAAAAATAAGCTTTTGTCCTATTCGCAGTTAGTAACTGCGAACATAAAGTTTAATGGGCTGAAGGCTGGGTTTTTGGGCATCAGGTGTAACAGGCTCAAAAACCTTAAACTTAATCTTTCGATAAATTATTCCGAAATTTCCATTCAAATTTCTAATCCTTTAAATATCCATTTCAAACCATCTTTAATTCCTAAACCTTTTTCTGATCTTGTAAATTTTTTTGAATATTAAACTTTAAAAATATTATTTTGTTTAAAATCTTTTTATAAGCACTAAAATATTATTTTATTATTTTATAGTACGAAAGTAAAATTTTATTATTATATTTACAGTTTTGTAAAACGTTACGTTTTAACTTTCTTCTTTAAACTAACATTACTACTTATTATTTGTAATCTTATAACTTTGATTTAATTATTTTATACATAAAAATGAGTCGTATTTTTATTATTAAATTTAAGTATAGTTTTAAGCAAAATTTTCTAAGTAAACTACATATTTTCATGATCAAAATTATCCATTATTTTAATATGTTCACTTGTACATATTAGAACAAATATTTGATGAACCAAAATCCTTTCTATAATAACCCATGATGTTCATCACTTACACAAGCTATCACTATTTTCTTACACAAGTTAACCTTCTTCTATACTCCAAACTCTTACACATTCACTTACACACTCCAACTTTTACACAATTACTTACACACTCTAAATCACTTACAATGGTTAACCTTCTTCCATACTCCTAACATTCTTATTCATACAACTTATGAACTAGAAATTGCCCAAAACCCATTATAAATACCCCCCTTAGCCATAAGATCACTTACACCACCTTCATCAAATCTTTCTAACATTCTTTCTTATATTTTCACTACATTAAAATACTACTACCTTAATACTTTTATTATTAGTTGAAAGAATTCAAGAAAATGGAGCTTAGAACACTCTTTATTTAGCTTAAATCATCATCATTTTGGAGTATTATTGGGTTATTACTTTGGGTACCTAATGTATCATTATTTTTGGAGTTTTGGATTTATTTATTTTGGGAGTTTAGAAGATCATCATTATTTTGGGATTTTGGACTAATTATCTTTGGAGCATTATTATCTATCTTGGAGGGTCTTATTTCTTATTATCTTCCTAATTAGTACTTAGTACTAATCCTTGGTGTTAGTATGGTATAACTTCTTACCCTACTCTTTATTTAAAATTTTACATTATAATTACTTTATAATAGACAAAGTATTACATATGATGAGTATGTTTAAGTGAAAAGTTAGCCTAATGAAATTATGATCAAGATTATATTAAACTAAAAATATATTTAGTATGTTAATAATCTTTAAACAATTTTGGAATTGGAAAATTTTAAAATTGTATTCTAAGAATATTGTTATTATAGTTTATTTTTTTGATTTGAGTTTATCTTTAAAGTTATAGTAAATTTCTAAGTTATTAAATAGTAAAGTGTTTTCTTGAATGATTGAAATTTTATTATTAAATTGTTTGTGAAGAGAATAAAGTTTTACTTGTTTTAAAGTTAGAAATGTAGATTTTGAGAACTTATTTCAAGAAAAATATATTTTTTTATAGCTACATGTAGAAAATACTAATTTGAAGACTATTAATAGAATATTAAGCTAATTATTAGAGTGAATTTAGTGAGCTATTATAATAAAGTTAAATATAAATTTAATATGTAAAAATTTAGTAATGAACATATAAAGACATAAAAGTGATTAAACGTTATGATTAAGAATTATATTAAATGAATGAAGTTACCAACTAGGTTGGTCAAAGTCAATTAATTTCAAAGTCAACTTGTAGTAATAAAAATGTGATGTACTTGTGTGTGCGAATAAGTATTGATTGAATGACCCTGATAGTAAGGTAATGTCGAACCATGGACCGGCATGTAAAATCCCGGCGTCCGTGTTGGCCGGCACGTAAAATGCGGTGTAAGACAGGGGGTTCGCTACCTATCCTGTGGAGCTCGAGCATAAACATTGTATTGGAGGGTGCGACTCCCCCCACGTTAGGGTTTAGGACTACGGTCCTCACCTAACCGACCTTACATATATCGGTGTCATTTTTTTGTGTTTGTTGATTTGTGATGAAGTTGATTAGTGGTTATCGTTTGAATCATGAGTTACGGTTATGAGTATTAACCAAATGAACTTACTTGAGTGTTAAGATTACCAAATTGTATAAATGGCGATACGTACTTCTCTAGGATTGAGAATGGTATCTTAATGACTTAAAAGTATGGAACAGTAAAAGAATATAATAAAAGTATACAATGGTGTCAATTAATTTGAAATTCGTACTTAAATTATTATTTTGTAAATGTAGTGTATAATTTTCATATTTTGAGTTGGATAGGATGTTATGCTCGCTTACATGAGATTCAATCGTGTCATCCAGTATCATGGATGGCGCATTTTGCAGGATTTAGTCTCAAGTTCCAGTCCAGGCAACAATTATTATTTATCGAGAACTTAGCTGCTTTTTGTGTCTTTATTGATGACTTGATGTTGATGTACTTTTACATTTTTAATTTTTAGCAAACAATGTTTCTTATCGGATGTAATATTTTACTTTTATTTTAAATAGTTTTAGTTTTTATGATTTAAAGTTTTTAACAGTTCAGCATTTACATCGTCCGTTCGATAGTAGCTAGTGAACAAACCAAAATACAAAGCAGTGCTTACATGCAGTAATAGCAACGATCGCTTTATTTGTCTGCTCACGCTAGTAACTGCAAACAGACCTGATGCCTTAATAAAAAACCAGTAGCTTGTTTGCGAGGCATTCTCCATTTTCTCATTCTTACATGTTCAATATAATTAAGTTAAGGTAACGAATTATATGTAAACATCAAAGAAATTAATTAAAATACTTAAAATACATAATTCATCGTCCAAAATACAAATACAACAAAAAAGTGTTCAACTAAAAAAGTACACTAATTAACCATGTTGGCGTTGTGCACAACTACGCCTGTTATGTCCTGTGCTGTTGCATATGCCACATTTGAGACCTCTATCCCTACGATCATCCATCTCATTACGCAATCTCTTTGACCGTGGACGTCCCTTTGATCGTACTCTATTAGTATCAGCAATCAGACGAGGGCCATTGTATTCCCTCCATTGAGTAGAGTCAAGCACAGGTTCAAATTGAGGCTCATAAGTCCTCATGTAGCTAGTTGTGTGAAAGGAAATTAGTTCAATGACCCAATAAACATACCTTTAATAAGCAAATTCAACAATAATATCTAAGGAAATAAAGGATGATAACAATTACACTAAAAATGGGGAAGAAGTTGAAGGAGGAAATATAGAATTTAGAGGATTAGGGTTTGTTTTTGAAAGAGGGAAAGAGAGAAATGGCCTCGAATGTGAGCTACTGGAATGTTATAAGTGTCGCATTTCTGTTCGCAGTTAGTAACTGCGAACAAAATGTTTTCATGTTTTTAGTCTGTTCGCAGTTACTAACTGCAAACAGAAATGAAACATAAACCCTGCCCAAAACCCAACCTTCAGCCCATTAAGCTCTCTGTTCGCAGTTAGTAACTGCGAACTGCCAATAAGCTTATTTTTCCAAATAGTTTGGGGGAGCTCTTATATATCCAAATATTTTTGGATTTTAGCTTAAAAAAAAAAAGTTCGCCATAATGCCTCTCTTCTTTCGCATGGTTATGCTTCAAATAATGGAATACCTCAGAGGACAACAATATGTTATCAGTGATAAGGCACCTAGGAACAAAAGTGCTCTGATTTTCATTAATAATTTTGGGAAGAATCAACATAAGTCTATTAACTAGAACTTAAGAAATTAGCTTGTAAAGAGACATTGCATAAGCTAATGGGTCTAAGATAAGTAATTTAAGAGGGTTTCTTTATTTTAGAGATTAAAGCAACATCAGTGTAGTTAATATCTTTAGGCATGTAACCATCATCCAGAGAGTCAGAACCATATCACAAATATCATCACCAACAAAACTCCAATAATTCTTGTAAAACAGAGCTGGAAATCCATCTGGACTTGGGGACTTACATGGGTGCATCTTAGCAAGAGCAGCTTGGATTTCCTCCCGAGCACAAGGATGCAACAAACTGATACTCCATAGAGCTAGAGATCCTGTTCTCAGTTAAATCAAGCTGATCTAAGGTAATCTCAGGTCTTGAGGAAGTAAAAAGGTCAGTGAAATAATTGAAAACCACATTCTTCATTCCCTTTGTGTTCCTGTTTTGACTCCATTGTTATCCTCAAGCCATTTTATCTCGTTTCTCGTTCTCCTATTTGACACTTTTGAATGAAGAAAGTCGTGTTTTTATCTCCATCTCTTAGTGCGAAAGGGCGAAACCTTTACCATGCTGCAGTCTCTTATTGTTATCTCAACTGACACAACTCATGTTCGACTTTTCTAAGTTCTTCAATGACAGTATGAGTGGGAACCATTTTACGCACCTTTTTAAGTCTCTTCAAAAGCCAACCCAACCTATTATGAGTCTCCATGTACACTTCCTTGTTCCATTTTCGAAGATGAGTACCACACTCTTCAACAATCATACTCCAGCAGTGACCATGCGTGTTTTTCAAAGCTCCCCAAAAACTTTTCGACTCCTATCCTCATGGTGAGTCCATCTAACTTCAAAGCGAAAGATCCTTCCTTCTTCCCTACTATTTTGACTCCTATTCTCCATATAAGCCTTAGGGTATAAAATAATGGGGCTATGATCAAAACCATCCCAAATGACATATTCTGCAATGGGCATGGGAAAAATGCTTCTCCAGTCCTCGGTAGCCACAAATCTATCTAATCTCTCCTCAATAAAACCTTCTAATCTTTTATTGCTCCACATAAAAGAGTGACTCAAAGCTCCTAAATTACTAAGAGCTTTTGTATCTAGGCGATTTCGGAAAGCCCATAAATTATTAAAATCACAAGGAAGCCCTCCTCTCTTCTCAGCATCCTAGAGCACTTCGTTGGAATCCCCAACAACAAGCCATATGATATCATTGCCTTTGCCAAAGTATTGATCATCTCCCAAGAACGATGTTTTTGCATACTCTCCAGCCAACCATACGCACAAGTGGCTCTCCAGACCATACCACTATCCTCAACAACATGAGTGTCAATAAAATGCTCATCGACTTCTTAAATACTAATGTCAACATCCTTTTTCTAGAATAAAGCTAACCCACTAGCTCTACCTTGTGCCTCAACACAAATGCTCTTATCAAAGAGTAATTTACTTTGCAATCTTTTGATCTCTGTACTATTGATTTTTGTTTCATTGAAGAAAAGCATCTCAGCGGAGTATCTTCACACCAGAGACAGGAGCGACTTCACTTACGAGGGACTCCCTAATCCTGGAAAGTTTCCGAAAATGTAGGGCCCGCCACATTTTCAAAGTTGTGTGGTATCACATTGTTAACCTGCATTAGAACTACTATCTTCTTAAAGTTACCCTTTTCATCCACGTCTGTTATATGTTCATCCATGATTTCTGCATCTAAAGATCATTTCTCCATCAGTTGCAATGGTTTCTTTCAAACAAGTTTCCCTCCCTAATTTCTTCCATTTTTGGACTCTTTGTCCTAGTATGAGATACTTGCTATAGGGATTTATTATCCACTATTTGAGATGTATTCATTTTCTCTTTGTTGACATCATCTGGTACAACATTATTTGTTATGTTATCATGATTCTTTATAATAACCTCGGTATCTCCCCAGAAAATTCTATTCTCATGAAGATTCTTGTCTCATTCTTCACTTGTAATCAACGACGTGGACAAACGTCCATCAGTTTGAGGGATGGAATTCTCCTTTTCTATCTCTCTTTATATGACACCTATAATAACTTTATCTAGAAGAGAGGTGACTGATTTTACACTTTGAGACGTATCCCCTATGTTTTCTATTGGAGTTAACTTCTTAGTGAAGTAAAGTTTTCGCCCACAACTCTTGCTTTTGTTACCTTCATCTTTCTAGTTCGCTTGCTTCATTGGTCTCCAAGGTGAAGCTTTTAACCATGTCCCATAATTTTTAACCGCTGAGTCCACTCCAAAAACCTTATTGCATTCATTTGTACCATGTCACAATTTCCTACAAAAAAGCAAATAAGAGGAAGTTTTTCATATATTACTGGGCATTTGCACACTTCTCCCCTACACACTTAGATAGAAACATCCTTCTTCAAGGGTTTTCTCATATCCAAACAGACTCTAATTTTAAGGGATTTTTCCATCCCTATGTGTTTAGTTTTATCCATCTCCATAAAAGCGCCCCTATTTTTTCTTCCACAACAAGAGCATTTGTTTCGTTATTCCTCTAAAAGGAATACCATATATTCTGACATATATGGGAAGAGAGAAAAGTTGTAAATCAGAAAGTTTTTGGGTCGTTTCCATGTTTGTGAACAGAAGAGCAACTTTATCAAAATGCTTGGTTGACCCACCAAAACTTTCTCCTTATCACGCTAGTGGTAAAATTTAAATTAGCATAGGTTTAACCAATCATATTGATAACTACCCCGTGCTTAGTAACCCATACATTTTTTACTATTGTTATGAAAGCAGTAGGATTTAGAATGCGTTCAGACCACCGTTTCCCAACAAGACTCAAAGAGATCCGATTTTCCTCCTCTTCATTGCCTTTGTGTAATCAAAGACTTCATCGTTTGGTTCGAAATTATCCACATCAGGAGATGGTTTTGTATAAGTCTCATCTAAATTCTCTGATGAGTCGGTCTTCATTTCCGTACCATTTTGTAAAGAATCATTACCGACATGTTTGGCAATAAAGAACCAAATTATTGTTATTGAGATGGGGATTCGTGGGTGTTGATTACATTAGAGAAGAAAAGAAAGTAAGAGAGAGGAAAAAGACAGATAATAGAAGAAAAGACAAGAAAAGACCAAAAAACACAAAAAACTCCTTGAAGGAGATGACAGCTGGTACAAGACTATAGAGAAACCCTAACCCTAGAGAGACAAGAGAGTTTTGGTTTTTTTCGGGTTTAACTTGAGTTTTATACCTAACATTCTTCCGATTTCATTTCCAAAGAAAATATCTTCCAACTTAAAATTGTCCCATTCATACAAAAATTTTCATTTCCTTAAAAAGAACACAAAGTCTTATTTAGAATGTTCTCATCACTATAATTGAGATAAATAATCCAATTAAAAAAAGGAAATTAAATTATCGTAAATAATACAACATTTACTAATATCCTACAATAATACGAACTTTTGATTAACCCTGAATAATATAAAGTTTGATCTCATTTTTTCCATCCACATACCTTATCGGTTTATAACCGGAAACATAGGTCAAATATGACTGTTGCACCTTCAAAGTCATCCTATAGCTTTATATTCTTTAGTTCAAGTTCCTGCCATTTTCTCTTTCTTCACATCCAATTTCATTTTCTAGTAACATTTATGATTTCATTAGTAGACGATACCAAAAGGCAAACTCATATTTTACACCAACATCTTTTCTATAGTTCCTTTTCTTGAACAATCCATTATACTAAAAGTTAATGTAATTGAGTCACTAACATTAGTCTAGAAACAAAAAAGAAAGCAAAATTAAACTATTTTGGGGAGAAATCAACCATTTAAATTGAAAAAATAATCAAGAAATGCCATAAATTTTCAATTTTAAAGCCCTAATTTTGGCACATCAACAAATTTGGGGAAAAGTAATGCAATCAAGATGAATAAACTAACCATTATTTGCATTGATGAAGCTTGATTTAGTTTGGGGATATGATCTTCGAGTATCCTTCATCTTCTTCGATGTAAGCATGAAGAAGTAAAGTGAAGCGGTAGGTGTAGGTGCGAAGCAATAAGGAGTCTTAGTTAATTCATTCAAAAATTAATAAAGGAAATTGCTTTAATTGGTTACAAGCAAAAATGTATGCCGGTAAAAAAATAAGATCAAACTTTATACTCCCTCCTATTCATTACACGTGTCTCATTTGCTTTATGCACTCTGTCCAATGCACTTATTTAATCCTTAATATCTCTAATTGTGCCTAATTAAAAATTAGGAAAAGTTGATGTAAATAATCCTTGCATTGAGACGAATCAAATAAGATCTCGCTTGCTTATGTTTGAAGTTATAAATTAACAATAAAATACAAATTAAGAGTATGAGATGAATAGTGTCCAAAAAGCAAATGAGACACCTATGATGAGTAGGAGGGAGTATTATTTAGGGTTAATTTAAAATTTGTATCATTGTTGATGAATATGTGAAAGGTCATATTATTTATGTTATTTAAAATAATTAGAATATTAAATTAGTTTTGTACACTATTCTCTTTAGTTGTTATATGTTTAACATGTGATTTCAAATGTTAAAATTAACATTTGTATGTTAAAATTAACCTTTGAATATTCAAACTACTCACTTTTATTGTTTAGAAAAGTGTTTTTAGATGGAAAAAACTATTCACTTTCTCTTTAGCGAGTCTATTCCCAAAATAATGTAATTTCGAAATTTATTTCCAAGATTGCATTGAAGGGAAATTTAATTCCCAATTTACTGTCCACGTAGGATAGTTTGGAAACTTTTTTTTTTTTATTTTTTTTGCAAACCGCCACTTGAGATAGCGGTTTGTCATGAATTCTTTCAACAAACCGCTTTCTAAAAACACGATTTCACAAATAAATAATGAAAAAAAAAATACTAAACCGCCATCTGAGATGGCGGTTTGCTTTGGTATAATTTTTTTGCCTCTTATAACATTTTGACATTTACTTTATCTTAAAATATATATTGAACAAATATAATTATGTCACATAACTCTCATGTCCTAGTTGGTTGGCGCTCCACACATTTAAGTGGAAGGTCGTGAGATCAAACACCAGGCGCCACACTTTTAGTGATTTTTGTCTCTTGGAATAATTTGACATTTATGACATTCTAAATGAAAAATATCGTAATATTACATCAAAGAATGCGGTTGTCTCAGTTGGTTACTGCCCATTATGTGGAATGGAGAGGTCTTGGTATCAAGCCTTGAACGATACATTTTATGTGTTTTTACTTTATTTCAATTTTTGGGCAAAAAAGCAAACTGTCATCTGAGATGGCGGTTTGGTAAAATTACCAATTCGCCGTCTTAGATGGCGATTTCCATTGAATTTTTTTATTAAAAATGTTGTCTGACGTGGACGGTAAAGAGGGAATTAGTTTTCCTTACAATATAGATTGGGAATTATTTTTTGATTTTGCAATCTTTTGGGAATAGGCTCCTCTTTAGAATAACTTTAAAACTTAAAGTGACTATTACTAGGGAACTGGGAGTTAAGTGATGTTGATATTGTTATATTGATGGCAAAGAAAATGACTTATACATTTGACAAGTATTAAAGAGGTAATAGTGGACTTTTGGCTATTGCTATCATTTTAGATCCTAGAAATAAAATGGATTTTGTGAATTCTAATTTTATTGTTTAAAGTGGTTTTAGATGGAAAAAACTATTCACTTTCTCTTTAGCATAACTTTTAAACTTAAAGTGACTATTACTAGGGAACTGGGAGTTAAGTTTTAAGAAACGCCTGGTTCCAAGTTCAATAGAAGGTGAAGAGGATGAATTTGCTCAATAAAAAAAATAAAGCTTTGGAAGGTAAATGTGAAGTGTGTAGTGGACTTTTATTTAGAAAAAGATCCTTTACCAAATGAGGAAGATTTGGATACTTTGAGTTGGTGGGATTCAATAGGAAGTATCCACTTTGAGAAAGATTGCTAAAGACATTTTAGTTATTAGAAGTAAAAGTGTTTCTACTACGAGTAGTTGACTCTCAATTAGTTTGGATTTTCTAAGGTGCCATTTTAAGTGTCTGAATTTTTGTTTTATGAAGGGATCAGTGTATTTCTTTTCATCTCCACAAACGAAATCAAACTGTTTATGTACAAAACAGAATTAATGTCTGATGGGACTAAAGATACTAAATACATGTTTCTTTAATAGTAAATGCTTAAGTTAGTCCAGAAACGACAGTGATAATATTTTAGAGAGTAAGTATTTTTCTAAGAAGAATCATATAACATGTTTTCGATTGCTGGGGGAAAGTATTTATAATAATCCGCTATAAAATGACTGAGAGGGTAGTTATTGATCAATATGTTTAGTGAGTATTTTCTGATAGATCGATAATTAGTGTTTCTAGGTAGTTAGAGTTTCTAATAGGTGAGTATAATTTTCCGAGATCATGGTTTAGATGGTGAGAAGCTAATTAGTTAAATAATTGACTTAAAGATTAGTCACCACATTTTGATTGAATTTTAATTGAGAATAAATTTTCAAATTCATGAGAATATTTAAATTAAAGATATTTTTATTCCTTAACAATTTGCATATTTTTGTTCCTCTAGTGACTTTGAACAATAAAGAGGATCCAACTCCCAATTCTTAACACTATGAACTAACACTTGATATTGAGCAATTATTTTGTGGCCCATGACATGATTCGATTCAAGCGGGTGGGATACCTGACAAGTACCTTCCGATCTTTTTTAAATAAATGATTTGTCAACCGAGTTGTCGGGTTCGGTCAACCGAGTTGGGGTTTCATTAACACTCTTACGAAGAGTCATTATTTTTAGTGAATTTCATCGTAGAATCCCTAAAAGAAAAATATATAAATAATTATCCATAATTTAAAATTAGAAAATCACATACAACCTTTTATTTCGATTTTTGTATAACACGCTTATTAAGTGAGAAACGTTTTCAACATATAAACATAGCAATATGTACAATAGGCATGCTTATATACGCGATAAAGAGCAAATCTAGTCACACTTATAAAACATGCTTAAAATTTAGCCACTCAAACTATAAACATGCTATTTTAAATATATCAATCTCACATATAAGCGTAGTTAAATAAATTTTTAAGTGTAGATATATACAACTTTTATAAAATTTTATAATACAATCTTACACTAATCTTATACTCTGAGGAAACAATTATAATGTTAAGTGATTGCTAATTAGTTGATTATAACACTTATCTAAATGAAAGTACTAACAAACATCAATATGCCCGCACTTGTATTTTTTATTTCTCCCCTTCTCTTTCTACGGTTAGGGAAATTCTCTCTAGTAATCTAGGGTTTCACTCCCCCTATTTATAGGGTTTTTTTTTCTCTTTTTCAAAGATTTTCTCTCTTGTAGTCAATATATTGCTGCTAAAGCTGACGTTATTTTTTAATGTGCACTATTTTTTACAAAATGAAGAATATGAGTTTGCACGCGGTGGGCAAATTGTTGATTGAAAAACATATCAATTTCGAAGCATTAAAACGTACCATGACGAATGTGTGGAATCTTCAGGATGGTATGATAAGTTGCTCAATGGATGTGAAAATCTTCGTATTACAGTTCTTCTATTGGCAGGATAAAGAGAAGGGGATGTATGGCCGCCCGTACTGCTTAATACAGCGATTACTTTTTCCTCAAGAACTATCAAATTTTAAACAAACTTCTAAGGTAAATCTAAATTTTTCACTTTTCTGGGTCCGTTTATATAGTTTACCCTTTGGTTTCCCTTTGAATGAAAGAATTAAGGCCATTTCTTTGTCGGTGGGGGAAGTTATGTAGGTTGAAGAACACTTTCTTGTAAAAAATTCGTTCCTTAGGGTTCGTATTAAGTTGAATATTTTGAATTCCTTAAAATGGATCCAAAAGGTTCTAGCGAAGGGAGGCATATTGTGTAGGTAAGATTGAGATACGAACATCTACCCCATTTTTTCTTTCTATGTAGTATTATGAGCCACACTCATAAAGATTGTCGCATTACCTTTGAGGATGAAAGGGAGGGGGGTAACAGAGGAAGTCTGCATATCAAAGCATCCCCACGAAAGGGTCTTAGTAAGAATAAGGAAAAGGTGGAGGCTCTAAGGGGTAGGGGTAAACAATTGTTTACTCCTAAATCTAAGATCAAGGATGTTACAAACAATATGATAAGCTCCCTTAATATAGAAGTCACTTCTGATCATCTTGTCAACAGTAGGGATATCTTGGAGCCTAGTTTTGAAAAATATGTTGATTTTAATCCTCAAAAGGGTGTTAACAATAATTCTTTCAATGTTAATAAACCATTTGTGTCCCAACAACAATATAAAAGACATGTCCATAGAGTAGAGGAAAATATTGTTGATAAAGATCTAATGTGTGAGGTTGTGTCTCTTATTCCTAGTGAGGCTTAAACGATAATGCTGAAGGGTTAAAGATCTTTAAAATGGGGTGAACAATCAAAAGACAAAAAACATGGGGAAGATGAAGAGCAAAGTGGTGTCTCAAAAAAAAGACAGTACAAAGGCAAATTATGATGGGGAGAGTTACCCCTGGTTTCGGACCCGGATAAAATAGATGGGCATTCAAAGAGGAAGTATATAGATGATGATGTTATAATGGAGGATCTTGCTCTCGATTGAAAGAAATCCAAAGTGGCTGAAGGTGGGGACTTGGACTTTTCTTTTAAAGTAGCGGAGGTTGGTCCGGACTAACCCCGCAAACACCAATGAAACTCTTTAGTTGGAATCATCAAGGGTTAGCCAATTCCTTGATTGTCAAGGCTCTTAAAAATTGGTGTTAGCGTGACCGACCTGACTTGGTTTTTGTTATGCAGACGATGATGGAAGATAAGAAGTTAGAGGTTATTTGTTCCCATTGCGGTTTTGATTCAGGTCTTTATTTTAGTAGTATTGGTAACTTTGGGGGCATGGGTTTTTGGTGGAGAGATCGAGATGTTAGTCTTGTGTCCTTTTCAAATTATCACATTTGGGTGAAGATCTTATAGGCATATGGTATTCATTTGGTGGTTTGCATGTGGTATGTATGGGTGGCGGAGCGTTCTCAAGCGTACCAGATATGGGACTTCTTTAGAAATCTTAAACGTTCCGTTGATGGCCCGTGCTTGTTCTTTGGAGACTTTAATGAAATCTTATGCTCTAATGAAAAGTTACGGGTGCGATAAGAAATGATAGGGATATGCAAGCTTTTAGAGATGGTATCTCGGATTGCAACTTCAGTGATTTGGGTTTTTCAGGTGGTTCATAGACATGGTGTCATGGAAAATCCTGTGATATGTGATGGAAAGGCTTGACAGGTTTCTTGCAACAATGGATTGGATCGAATTGTTTCCAAACTACAATGTGACTTATTTGCCGATGTACAGATCAAATTACAGTCCTACTTTCCTTACGACTAGTCATTCCTTCATTGATATGGATAAGGCAAAACTTTTTGGCTATCGAAGGAGGAATGTAGGGAGGTGATGGAGGAGGCTTAGAATGCTCGCGCGGGTGTGGATAAGGTTACGAGAATTGATTTATGCTCACAAAGCCTCAAGTCCTTGGCTAGCAAGAATTTCGGTGATATTTGGAAGAAGATTAAAAAGACGGAAAAAAAGCTATCTAAAGCTCAAAGTTGTGTCCTTGATTCTTGTATGGTCAGAAATTACAAAGTGTTAGCTGGAGAGCTTAATAGCTTACATCACTTGGAGGAATCTTATTGGTTCATGAGAGCTCGGTCAAATGAGTTCTAGGATGGAGATATAAACACAAAATATTTTCATCATAAAGCAAGCTCGAGGAGACGATGAAATTTGATTAAAGGGATGAATAATAATTCGAGGGAATGAAAGACTAACAAACGAGATCAGATGAATATTATTTCCAAGTACTTCTCTCATATCTTTAATACTAATTGCCCGAATAACTTTGATGCTGCTTTAGTGGGTATTGATTAGGTAGTCCACGAGGAGATGAATACGATGATGAACATGGAACCTAATGGGGAGGAAATAAAAGAAGCACTCTTTCAATACATCCTACGAAAGCCCCAGGCCCTGATGGCTTGCATGCTCTCTTCTTTTAGAATTTTTGGGTTATTGTTGGTTTTGATGTAGCTGCTCATGGGAAGAATTGGTGGAGATGTAATATTCTTCTAGATGGGATAAACAAAACGTGCATATCTCTGATCCCAAAATGCAAAGATCCGAAGATGATGACAGATTTTTTACCCATCAACTCCTGCAATGTCATATCTAAGATTATCTCGAAGGTGCTTGCAAACAAGCTGAAACAATTTTTAAACAAGAACATCTCCATAAATCAAAGTTCTTTCATCCCTAAGCGCTTGATTCTCATAATGCTCTGATAGCTTTTGAGGTCTTCCACTATATGAAGCTCAACTCTCCTTACAAAAACAACTCCTTTGCTACTTGATATGAGTAAAGCGTATGATCGGGTTGTATGGAGGTTTGTTAAGAGGGTGATAATTCAAATGGGTTTAGATGATGCATCAGTCAAGAGGGTGATGAGTTGTATCACAAGTGTATCCTTTTCTTTCAAGTTGAACGGCATTGTCTTTGGCAATCTGACCCTGACTCGTGGATTTCAACAAGGAGATCCGATTTCCCCGTATTTATTTATCTTGTGTGTTGATGCTTCTTAACTTTAATCTCTTGAGCTATTTCCTTAAAGAGATACATAGGATTCAAATTTGTCGGGGAGCTCTGGTAATCTCTAACATATTCTTTGCATATGTTAGTATTATTTTTGCTAAGGCATCTTTGCAGGAATTCTCAAACATAGCTAATATTATTCGAACATATGAACAGGCCTCCGATCAGAAAGTCAATTATGATAAGACTCAAATCGCTTTCAGCAAGTATATTCTCTCAGATTGCGACATGAGATACGAACCATGTTGGCGTGGTGGAAGTTGATAGACATGAGAAGTACGTTGGATTACCTACCATCTCGGGCAAATCAAAGGCATTTTTTATGCATTAAAGAGAGAACTTGGAAGAAGTTGCATGGGTCGAAGGAAAGGTTCTTATCCTGGGCGGGTAAGGAAGATATGATCAAATCGGTTATTCAAGCCATCCCCACATATAACATGAGCATCTTTCATATCCCTGAGGGTATTGTAGCTGAGATCAACTCCATGATAGCTCGTTTCTGGTGGGGTTTAGAAAATGGAAACCAAAAAAATACATTGGTATAGATTGGTGAGTGTCCACTTTTTATGCTCTCTTTAGAGCAAGGTACTATAAGAAATTAAATGAGTTCGAAGCTAGTCATGTTTACAATCCATGTTATACTTGGCGAAGCCTCTAGGATGATAAATCTCCACTTAGAGAAGGCTTTTGTTAGGCGGTGGGCAATGGTCTTTTGATTGATGCAAGGAAAGACCACTGGATGGTGAAGGATAGGGTTGTTGTGCACTTAAATTTTCTCAACTGACAACACTAGTGTGCTTTGTGTGCCTGATGTTATTGATTTTGATGCTGGCAAATGAGACCTCTTTGGCTTAGAATATGAACTTTTTTCGATGTAGGGGATGTAATCCTGGGTTTGCCTCTGTCAAAAAGGTGGCTTGTTAATTGCCTATATTGGATGTATACAAAGAATGGTTGTTACTCCTTTAAAATAGGCTTGTGGCTGGGTACCATAGTGTCACGTGCTGTACTTTGGCCTAATCACGCACCGTGCGCCACTTGCTTACAGTTTGTCGTAAGACAAGTCAGGCATTCTCCCTTGGCACTACTCCTCGTGCCCACGTAACTGCCCATGTAGCACAACCCTTTGGGCTGCTAGAATATATTTGCTAGCACGTCCCCTTGGTGCTAACAAGACCTCTTGGTGGAACTAAGCACCCACCCTTAGTGTCTTAGTCCGAATTTACGACTAAGTGTCGCAGACAATTGAGCACACAAGCTATCACCTTTGCTAGTATGCCCGATCACTCCTTTGGCACCCTCGTGCCTTAGTTTGCCTCACGCTTTCTAAATGTTGGAAGAGTACACAAGTGCTTTTGCAATGCTTTTTGAATTACTCTCAACTTGGATGTACAAATGACCCTTAGAGCCTATTTATCTAGAATGCTCCATCCTTCTTACAAGGATTATCTAGAATGCTCTACACTACTCCCTACATGAGTAGAAAGACCTATAAGGTTCTGGACATGCCAGAACACTCTAGAATACACCATATTATTCTATACTACTCTAGTATTTACATGATAGGGCTAGAACCTTCTAGCACCTTCTAGACTCTTCTTGAGTATGCTAGTATCTTCTAGCACACTCTAGTATCTTTTAGATGTTTCTACCATATTCTAGAACCCTCATGAATGTACTAAATGTCTGTAGCACATTCGATAACCTTCACGAATGTTCTAGGTGCTTCTAGAACACCTTAGAACAGTCTAGAAACCTCTCGACCACTATAGATCTTTCTTGATGCCTCTTCTTGCCAGAAATCTCGGGCTAAATATGAGAATGATGACACAGACTGATCTAGTTGTGGTCGGACCGTGACAATAGGAACCAATACAGTTGCTGCAGGTGATATCCAGACTCTATACGCACACCGCTAGAATATTTTACATTGTCTTGGAAGGGGATTGTTCCTCAATTATTAATGGAATTCGACATCATGTGACTAGTTATTCCCTCCGTTTTTTTGTTTGATTACATTGATGATATGAAGCTGTCTTTTTATGGCTGTAGATGTAGTTTAGTTTGTAGAAATGGTAACACTATTGCTCATTTGGTGGCTCATTGGAATTTGAGTAGGATTGGTGAATCCGATTTTATGTACTTCTTCCTCAAAGTCTTAAATCGTGGACCCGGAGTAGGATTGATTATATTGATGATATAATTCACAGGTTTCCTTTGAAAAAAAAAAAGCAAAGTACTGACAAAACAAGTGTTAACTTTGTTCGTCTAAAAAAAATAAAATTTCACGGGTTGACCCTGAGTTTTTAGCTTTTCTATTTTTTTTTAATCATTGAACTTTTAAGTTTTAAATGTGGTAGACTAAATGTTAAAATTTTGATCAATTAAGTGTTTAATTCGATGTGGATTAGAAAAACAAAATTGTATGTCGAAAAACCTTACATAGAAATTCCAACAAAATTCTTCAAACCCAATAAAAAGAAACTTAAAAGCTTAATCGTTAATGGTGAAAACCGGATTTCAAATGAAATCTTTTGTGAAATTCAAGAGAAAGAAAATGCAGTTTTGATTTTCAAATATTCTGTTAGAAAAAAGTTCAAAAAAATTATTTGAACAGATTTAAAGTTTGAACCTAGATTCAAAAGCAACTCGAACTAAAATACATGAAGGTTAAATTGAGGCTCAGATCCACATTTCATCAACACAAATTGGTGGGTGAAACTCAAAGTGGAGATTAGTCTTCCATGGCGGCAAAGCTAAGACATTCAACCAACAAGAATCCCTCCTCAAAGCTGCCAGGCCAAATGGTAAACAGTAAACACCCACCTCAAGAAATCCCCCACAAACCAAATTGAAATTGACTAATTTGTACGGTTAGATCTCATCACAGCCTCAAGTAAAGAATAATCTTATTTATTTCAAATTCACAGAGTGATTGTAGGATCCAGAAATCCAGAGCGAACTAAACCAGATTCTTCGGAAACGGTGGACGAAGAAAAGATGGTGATCGATGCCCAAAATTGAGCAGCTAATCATGCCTTTTCTTTGTTAGAGGGCCGTTTGGTTTGTCAGAGAAATCACCGGCAAAGAAAGGAGAGTGGCAAACGGTCCTCAAAAACTCCCAGAGACTCTCCCGGCCTCATTCTTAAACTAATGAGATTTATTGGATTAACCTACAACTTGCCATTTATAGTGTTGAAAGCGAGGTTTTTTGGGGTTCAACCTAACTTACACCCACCCAACATTCATTCGACTTAAAAGTGACCAAAATATTCCTCAAAAAAAAAAAAAAAAAAAA